>JASKGM010000011.1:7458560-7477849 GCA_034509205.1 Ceratonia siliqua | reverse complement strand
TAAGATGGCATGCGTTGTTATTTTAAGTGACTATGCAGCAAAGTCGCTTTATGGCCTATTTGTTTAGGATTATCAGATAATGTCTTTTCTCTTTTTCTTACAGGAGGAAGGGTTTTTTTTAAAGAAAAGTTGTTTTGTATTTGGATGTAATAATTGAAAATGACTTTTGAAGAAATATAGACAATTTTGGAAATGAAAATTTCTCTCTTTTTATTTTTCTTCTTATCAGAAAAAATTACAATTTTTAACTTCTTCTTATAGGAAGTTTTATCCATTTTCATTAATTTATCTATTTTCTATAAATCCAAACAAATAGATATATTTTTATCAGAATGCATTATTTTTTTTAAAATAACTTATTTTCAAAACAAGTCCAACAATTATATTAGACATGATGAGATATTTTAAATCATATTCTAACGTTTCAATTTTTTATTTTTGTATTACATTAATATTAGCGTCTTATGTTAGTGTGAGTGCCAATGTCAATGTCATGTTTCCTAGTTAAGTATTTCTCTCGTACAAATTGGTTTAATACTAAATTTAACTTCTACCACTATGGGTGCTACCCTGACTTGTTTTCCTTTTCCTCTCTGGCATACTTCAAACTCATTGAACTTGCCCATTTTCAACCTCAAATGGCCTACCTTTTCTTTATGCACATGGACAAGTCTCCTTTTGGCTTTTGCGCTCAATGCCATGTGACCAAGTTACGAGGAACAATACTTAGTGGGGTAAATTTGATATTCTTTTTTTAAATAATATTTAATTCTCTTACAAAGATGAAATATATTAATTTCTTTAATATCTATTTAACGTGAAACTAAAAAATAAAAATAAAAATAAATTAATATATTCACACTTTCATGAATAAATCAAATGAAATTTAAAGATATGTGTATAATACTTACTGGGATCTAGTTCTGTTATCAATGCAGCACCTCTGAAGAAGCAGGAACCACCCTTGTGTTTGAACTTCTGAAAGTAGTTGTTGAAGGCATAGGAAGCATGGTCTCTTACAGTATTAGGGTAATAGCAAGGTTGGTTCACTTGAATTTTACTGCAATCAGCACCTCCTCTCCCACAAGCCCAATCCAACCCTGCCTGCAACTCACTATCTGGACTCTGCTCATCTGCTATGCACCATTGCTCAAATTCCGCATACACTGTATGTGAGGCATAAGATAAGTAAGTAAATCTTATTAAGCATTGCTTTGAAATACAATGATTATGGAGAAACTAAACATAATTATCTTCATGAAAGGATAAATTATTTTTTAGTATTTTTAGGGACACCGTATTTCAAAACATATCCTCCCTGATACACTACGAGACATTGTTCTAGAACAATTTAAGATACTAAAGAAAAAATAAATCTCATAAAACACTATTCTAAAATAGTATAGTGAATTGAATTTGGAGACACCAAAACAGATTTATCTCTTTAGAAAAACATATTATGATAGAGTGAAAGAGGAAAATAAAGATATAAGTAGAATATCAGTCTACATTTTCCTAGTAAATTGTTGAATACATATTTGTGGGTTGGACTGGAGTGCCAAGAACTGAATAGCTCATAATTACCTAGAGAAAAAAAGTTGCACTGAAAGGATTTTAAGATTTTCTGGAAGAAGAGGGCTTCAGTTCAATTTACCTGTTCTTGGTGAAATCATGGAGAGGAAGAGAAGGAGAAGCATTATCTTCTTTATCGGTGTTGCCATTTTAGAAGAAGAGAATCTCGACTTTGCAGATAAAGACTTATAGAATAGCCAAGACACGAGCATTTCGCTCCCTTTATAGAGAAAGAAAGGGACAAGAAGTTATGGGCTTCTTGGAGATTATAACGGTCAAGAAGGAATTTTATATTCCCTTTCAAGAGGAATAATAAGCAGGATCAGATGGAAAGTGGGCTCTGAGTACACAATATATTATCAAGAAGTTCTGACTTCTGGTGACAACTAATGCAACCCACAGAAGAGAAGAGTGCTTTAAAAAAAAAATGGGCCTGCTTAATTGTGTTTTGATTTAAACAGAGTTTTGGTTTTTTTTTTTAATATTCACCCAGGTTCATTTAGAATAATTAATTGATAAATCATCAACTGAAATTAAATTAAAAGCCATGAAAAATGATAGAACAAAATAAAATCACATGTATCCTACATAATTTTACTTGATAATCTATCCAAGAAATATTCTATGTGATATCAATATGACCATGTATGTTAATTAATTACAACTTATCATTTTATAAACTGAAATATGGCAAAATTACTTAATTAAAGAAATTTAAAAATATAGAAGAATAACATTGATTAAATTGAAAATAAAGAGACCAAATTAAAATTTTTATAATATTAAGATTAAAATTATATTAAACCTTGCATTTTGGTTTTTTATATTTTTTTTTAAAATAGTATTTGAAAAGCTGACAAAAAAATTCTGAAACCAAAAATTTGTTTTAAAAAATCTAATTTTAAAAAAGTTTTCTTTCTATTTTTTTAAAAAGAAAACAAAAAACCAAAAATTATTCTTTTTAATTTTGGTGACTTCTGGTGACCAGTACTAATGCAACCCACATATGAGAAATGAGCTTTAAAAGAAATAAAATGGATCTGTTTAATTGTGTTTTGGTTAAATACAATTTCATACTTCTAAAACCTTTCAATTTTGTTCATTTATTTTTAATTTAGATAATAATACTTTTTTATACTTCAAAAATCTTCAATTAAATTCTTTTATAATATATATATTTTTACTTATAAACGAAAAACGAGAAGGAGAGGATGAAATCAAGTAAAATGATCTATCAAATAAATGTTGTATATAAATAATAATAAGACAATGTATGTTACCCAATTAGAGTCGAATGACTTAATTAAAAATTTTTAAAATTAAAAAATAATATTATTTAAATTAAAAATAAGATGACCAAATTAAAACTTATATAATATTAGAGAGATTAAAAATATATTTAAGCCTTGTATTCTAGATTATATTTTTAAACAGCTGAGAAAAAAATTCAAAACAATTGTTTAAAAATCAAATTTTAAAAACTGTTTTCTTTGTATTTTTTTTAAAACAGAAAACAGAAAACAAAAAATTCAAAATTATTCTGTTTTTTCTAAATGTAAAAAATAAAAGTATAAATCTTTTTCTGAACAAATTCTTTTATTTCTTATTCCACTTCTTATATCTGTGGTTATTAGTAGTCATATACTTTATCAAGAAAAAAGAAAATTATATTCTTTAGCTTTGTTTCTGCCGTTAGATATTCTTCCAACTCAACAAGGACTACTTTTTCTTCTCAATGGCAATTTGCTCGCTCCCTTTTCTCCCTTTTTTTTCCTCTTTTTTTCTTATTTCCCTTCCTTTTTTTCTTTATTGCCTTTTTTAAGGGAAAAGAATTCTTAATAAAAGTTAAGGGATTTTACACTTTTTTTATCATAATTTTTAATTTTCATTATAATATCTTCTTTAATCTATTAATTATAATAAATTATATCTTAAATTATTATAATTTAGATAAATTACTCTCTATCATTTAATTAAATATTAAAATTAACAATTTTAATTAACATAAGCTAGTTATATAATTAAAAAAATTAAATAAAAACAAAAATAAAAAATTTATTATGTAAAATAACACAAATATTTTAAAAATAAATGAGATAAAATTTTTAATTAAAATTTATTTTTTCACTAAAAATAAATTTTAATTAAATATTACTTATTTATTTTTAAGATATTTATCATTTTTCATAATAAAATTATTATTATTATTATTATTATTAATTACATAATTAGTTTATGTTAATTAAAACTGATAATTTTGATATTCAATTAAACGATGAGAGTAATTTAATTAAATTGTGATAATTTAAGGTGTAATGTATTATAATTAATAAATTAAAAAATTATATTAACAATTAAAAATTAAAATATAAAATATAAAAGTCTATAAGTGGTCTCTCGTCCTCACGTTAGTATTCCTCCACCAAATTTGCACCTTTTTTATTTAGAGACATGGTATCATATAACAATGCTTCAAATCTCATGATAACATTCTAAAATATAGCATATTAAATAATTTCATAAAAATAAAAATATTTTGATTCTTTGAAGGTATTAGTTTTCTTAATTAATTCCTTCAAAATTAAATCATTTAGTCATCGAAAAATTAATTTCATTTTAATTCAATCCTTTCATTAGTTTAAATAATAAAAAATTATCAAGATTTGAAACATACATTAGAGAAATAGTAAAAAAAAATACAAAATATCTACCCTTTTTATTAGTCTACGTAGATAATTTTGTCAATTCCTAATTAATTAAGCTAATAATAAGACAAAATTAAAGTATAGAGTTTAACTTCAAAAAATTTAATTGAGAAAAATAATATGTTTAGAAGACAAACATTAATTTATTTATTTCATAATGATACTTCACAATAACCCAAAAATACTAAATTTCATCAATCCCATGAAGTATCATTTTCAATCAATAGAATTAACTCAAATAAATCACCTCATGGTTACTCCATGTGTAACAAGTCAAAACCCAAAAAAAGAAATCCATATATGTGTATATATATGTCGTTTTACTGTATTATATGTAACAACCTAGCTTTACAATACAGGTTCCTTACAATGAATCAATGGTGGTCCTCACCATAACATTTTATCTTATCCTACTTCCTCCAATTGAATAGATATACAGAAAGATAAAAGAAAAGAAGATATAAGAAAAGAAAAGGAAGAACCAAAACGTGTTATGTACACACACAAAAAATTCCATCTTCTCTCCTCTTGACCCCTTCTTGTTTCAATTTCAAATGCACTAGAAATCAGCTTCCTGAGAAATAAATAAATAAACACTATTAAGTTAGTAGTCTTCTAAATCTCTTCCAAAAAAGATTTCATACTATAATAGAGAAAAGTACTATTTTGGTCTCCGAAGCTAGACATATCTCAATGTAGTCCCTCAAATTTTTTAATAAAATCCTTTTGAATTTTTTTTTTGTACACTCAAATCCCTACCCTCCCAACCACAGCTAGCCTCGGTGAAGCCTTGGATATTTCAACTTTCTTGAAGATTCATTCAGATTGAGAAATGTAGAAAGGAAACCAAATTGAAACAAAATTGAAACATCCAAAGATTCATTCAAAAGATTAAGAGTTATATCTTTCTTTCAAGGACAAAATGACTAGGTTACTCAGTTTATTATGTATGAAAAGCACAAATGAATTGAAATTTCAGGGAATATGCAATACTTACTATAACAATAATCAAGGCCATCGCCGAATCCGTGAAGCCGAATTGAAATATTTGATGCCGGCATGTGGAGAGAATTCAGCTGGGGTATGTGGAGAGAATTTAGCTGAAATTAATCCATATGCTAGCTCTTACATTGATGTTTTTCATGTCTTTGATTGAAGACATACCATACATCCGAGTTCAGTCAGCAATTGTCAACAGGGTGCCTGCACTATTAAGTAAAGATTATATGCATGGTACTTCCACTCTAAGAACCGGACCCCAAACTACGTGCCACCGCCATATAGAGCTGCTCTTCTTCAAATGGTTTTGACACATAGTCATCCATCCCACACCTACTGCACTCTTCATTTGAAGCCTGAGTTACATCGGCTGTCATAGCCAATATTGGTGTGTGCCAACAAGCCACATTACCAAACATCTCTGATGATGCTTCACCACAAGCAATTATCTCATTTACCTCCCTCTCCAGACTGCGGATTTGCCTAGTCACTTCAAAACTGCATCATTCAGAATGGAGAGAATATTTGTAAATTATACGTATAGTCCGGAATCCTGTGCTGTGAGACGGTTTAAAAAGTGTCAACCCCCTTGTGGTTTGTTCCTTAACCCCCTTGTGGTTTGTTCCTTTACCACTTAACTACCCTGTGGTATTTTCTAACTTACAAAAATAATCACATGAATGTTAAAACAATGACCAATTTTATTGTTAAAAATTTGTTTTACTTATATCATGAATAATTTTAGAGTTTTTTGAGACTATTGAGATTAGGATTAGGATGACAGTCTCGATTTCAAAATGTTAACTTACTCCCGTCAATGACCTCAAAAAACTAAGAAGCTATTCAAGGTATAAGTGAAACAGACTTTCAGACATTAAATTGTTCACTGTTTTAAAGTTCATCTGATTTTTTGGTTAAAATTAGGTTGAAAAGATACTACAAGATAGATAAGTAGTAATGGAACAAACCACAGGGAGTAGAATGACATACTTTAAACTTCAGGAAAGGAAACTGATATTGGGTCAAACCACAAAAAGTAAGCTACATTTTCCCTAAAAAAAGATAATAATATACTCATAATATTTACCATCCAGGTGTCAAAATAAAGTAGTTCATCAAGCCACAGCCAGAACATAACACTTTATCTTTACAACCTCAAATTTACTCACAAAGAGACATTAGTAGATAGTTTTTTACAAGAAATTTGCTCCATGATATCATATCAAGAAAACCATGCAGAAGTATCAATTTACCATCTGACACAAATTAACAATCAACACAAAGATAATTATATAATGATACGGTGATACCATTTCCTAAACATTTGGCTAAATAAAGTTATTAGTTACAGAGCCAGAGCATAATTACATTATATTTTCAACTTAGCATTTACTTCTTCCTTGGTCAAAGATTGTGTGGATAGCTTTATAGGTTAATGGTGCAACTATGAGGCCCGAGAGGATTAAGTCCCAGTTCAAATATTCTAGGTAGTGGGTTATTAACAAATAAATAATAATGTAGTATGCTGAACTCTTGCACAAGTTAATTTAATTAGTATCCACTACGATACATATATGTTTTCTCCAGTATGAAATAAACTCACTAGACCAGTTGGTTTTCCCTGGTTCTATTCTAATGTGTAACTACAGTTCCTCTATTTGCATTCTAAAGTTGGAAACAAACTAGGAAATTTAGAAAAGACAGATTAATTACCCGTCCATTTCTGGCATTTGGAGATCCATGAAACAAGCATCAAAATCATGTGGTGGCTTAAGCATCTTTAAAGCAGCCCTGCCACTCTCCACACAGGTAACCTTTGCCCCATATTTTTTCAGAACACCTTCTGCTACTTTTCTGTTTACTGCATTATCATCAACCACCAAAATTCGTTTCTGTCTTAGCAAGTTGCCAAGATTTGATTCTTTCTTTCTATATATTTGCTTTTTTTCACTTCCAAGGGCTTCTCTGTAGCAGCGAATCAAAACACTAAGCCAAAGTGGTTTCATTAGTACATCATCTACAACACCAATATATTTGAGTTCATCACGTTCATGAGGGCTAAGGTTGTTGGCCAAGAGAAAAATCTTCGGGAAACTTATTGGGTCCCCTTTGATACCATTCTCCCAGCGTTTCTTGATGACATACAATATACTACTTTCCTTATCCAAAACGTCCTTGTCTATAAGAATCATTGCCAATTGTCTAGAAATACTGGAAAGACATACGAGTAATAATTTAGAAAAATATAAAATAATTTACCAGTACAAATTTTTTAAATGATCACTTATAATGCAAGTTTCTAGAAATCAAAACCCATCAATGTATACTTTGCAGCAAAACAAAATTAACCATATGCTCTTTCCACAAGTAAACAGCAAGGCTCTATTTTGTGCATCTTGGACTAATTACCCTTAAATTCAAGAAACTACCACTTTTAAGAAAATGAAATATGTTTCATGATGCTACCCAAAAAAAACAGAACCACTTAATTCTATTAATATGAACAATAGGTGTATCAATTTTTACGGGAATATCAAATAGTTTAACCATGAGGTCATTTCCCACCTGAAAAATACATGCAGAGGCTTGGACCAATGTGAGTATAACATTTTCATTTATTGTGCATGTTGCACATTTTGTTCTTTCTCCAATTCCCCAGAAAGCATGTGATACAGATAATTTATATTCTACAATTATCTGTTTATGCACTAAATTACTAACACACATGAAATCTCCTTAGGCTGCCTTAGAAGGTACCTTTGGAGATATAATCATCTTTTAAAGTTTTTGGTAGTTCTCTAATGTCAATGAAGAATGTCAATGCTTAAAGAGTTAATTATAACTTAAATTCTTATAGTTTGTTGTGCATTCAGATGACTTAAATTTAAATTCAAATGCCAAATGGAAGATTACCTTGTGTTGCAAGTACCAGATAGATAAGAGTACGCGGATTTCAGACTCAAAGTCACATCCACAGACATCCCCAACCTCTGCAGATAATATCTTGTAACCTCAGCACGGATTTTTCTTCTATCTACTACTAATGCTGTCAATCCTTGGAACTCTGAAACAAAAGGATTGCATTGTTGCCACTTTGCTTCCAGAGATTTGGTTTCTCCTTTCCTGAAAGTTCCACTAAAGGAAAAAGTACTGCCAATTCGAGGTTCACTTACAAATCCAATTTCCCCTCCCATGAGGTCAACTAGACATTTACTAATGCTCAGTCCTATTCCAGTCCCACCATATGTTCGTGAGGTGGAGCTATCGGCTTGCATAAAAGGTGTGAATATGCGGTTTTGTGCTTCCAAAGGAATTCCTATACCTGTATCCTCAACTGTTACTAGTAATTGAATCATTTCAGGCTCATCCATCAGATTTATGCTGCTTAACTTCTTGAAATTTGCCCAGCTTTTCCATCTATTGACAACAGGAAACCCACTTAATGTATTATAATTTCTGTCTGACATGTCCTGGTCCAGGTTTAAGCCTTGACTGAGCACTGAATCCATAATATGAAGTGGGCTCTTTACTTCATTCGCTAAATGAACCGTTACAAATACGTGTCCTTTATCATGAGTGAACTGAAATGCAACAAGTAAACTAATGAATACAGATTATGACCCAATGTTAAATTTTTGAGGATTATAAGGTTATAAATAAAATCTGTTACTTTAATATAAAATTTATAAAATATTATCTCTAAATCTAAAGAGGGAGAGGGAGAGGAACTGAGATAAATCATGTACATTTTTTATATTTTATAAAAACTGGCACAATGCAAGGCCATGTAATAGTGAATTTAAAAAAAAGAAGAAATATTATATAAGAAACAGCTAACAAAAATGGCATCCCTAGGGTAATGGATGAAGCCACTTTTATTTATTTACTCATCTTTGTTCCCTCAAGCACAATCAGCAAACGGGCCAAACTCTTAATCGAGAAGACAATGTTCTCAACAATAGAATGGATTAATTAATGTGGTAGGTGGAACACATCTATTGGCAGGCCAGGATTTAAAAACAATATTCCTTTATGCAGAAAGGGCGAAAATGTTGTCATCTAAATTTCAGAGATGTTTCTAGCATCATAATGTGTGTATGGCAAGCATAAAATGGGTCAAACAAAATGCAGCAAAAAACATAACAAACCTTAATTGAATTTCCAACAAGATTAGTAATTATTTGCCGGAACCGTTTAGGATCACCAATGACTACTTCAGGTACCTGATTGGATACGTAAACAGCCAACTGTACTCACCCAAAAGAATAGAGAACCAAGTTTATGTAAGAATTAATATCCAACCATTATTTGATGAATAAAAAATAAAGTGGATGAAAAATTGGATTTCACCTCAATTCCTTTTTCATTAGATTTGCCAGAGTAAAGTGAGAGAACTTCATCTAGAATAGAACGAGGATCAAAAGCTACAGCTTCAAGTTCAAGTTTTCCTGCCTCAATCTTAGCCTGATCAAGAACCTCATTTATAACTGATATAAGATCTTTACCACTCCTGTGAGCAGTCTGAGCATAATCCATCTGGTTTTCATCAAGTTCAGTGTCCATCAACATTTGCAGCATACCTGGAAAATGATTGGAAATGGTCAATTTCACGTACCCTTGGCAAATTGGGAACTATTTATGTTAACATCAAATTCTTTTCAATTACCTAAAACACCATTCATTGGAGTCCTAATCTCATGTGAAACCGTTGCAAGAAACTACAAAAAGGGAATCCAAAATACAGAGGTCAGTGCAGAAATTATAAATTTAGATAAATAAAATGCTTGTATGACACGTGAGTAATAATACTAAATGTTGAATGATGCCAATCATGTGAAGCTCTAAATATATGAACAAATTTTGTTTGAGAAATCAAATAAAAAATCACCTTGCCATCACACTAACAATAATTGTGCATGACAAAAAGCAACTATCCCAGAAAAATTATGCACCTGAGATTTTGCCACATCTGCAGCTTCAGCACGAACCTTGAGCTCCCTCATTTCACGATAGTCATCCTCCACTTTTGCTATTCGATTTATTGCTGCATAAAAAATATGACCAAGAAGCAAAGTAATAACAAATACTCCAACTGATGCATTGATTGCTGTCCAAGGTAATGGAGGTCTCTGTTTGAACCTGGAAAAGAAATAAAGGGAAAGGAAAAGGAAAAGTTAAAAAATGAGCTGATATGAGATGCCAAGTCTTGGGACTAAATAACTTCCTAGTATGAAAGGAAACCTGCAATGCATCTCATGTTTCCGCAGAGGATCCCCAAAATCTAGGTTGCTTATATGTAGTAGGCCAGTATCTGCAACATCAGTACCATACATAGTGATGGGTGCAGATGCATTAGTTGTATCATAAACATTTACAACAATGGTTTGCTTGCTGGCAAGTTGATGCAGGAGCTTGTCCACCAGCGATGGAACATCGTAGGATGCACCTAGATACCTACCAATAGATAGGTACCAATACACAAATTACATTAAGTTTATAAGTACAATTGCAATTTCTTTTTGGGATACGTATGTTTTCTTAGCCAAAAAAAATAGTACAAATGCAATGTATATTTTAACAATCAAGTTAACAGTGAGTCATAGGGGAGGGGGTAAAAAATCCTACATATGATCATATTACCCACCCAACAGTAGCTTCAATGCGCTGCTCTGGTGTAGCATCTAGTGGGAGATCAGCATTATAGACAGCAAATGTAAGTACAACGCCCAGGTGATTGGACTTCAGTAGTTTAAAAGGCGATGTTAGTACTCCCTTTCCAGATGCCCTTGCTCGCAAGATATTCTCATGGTCTTCCTGTATAAATTAGGGTTGTAAAAGTTTTTTCTATCAGATAATTGAGGAATTTAATTAACAATTATATGCATAATTGGTCCTAATTTAATCACCTTTCAACCTATCATGGGGATGACTTTGAATGAATCAATCAGACCTCAAGTCTTACAGTACAGCCAAAAACAGGTGATTTTAGTTCTTAGAGTCATCCTATTGCTGTCAGGAAGTGGACTTCCCATATGTTATTCATTTTTTTTTCTCCCAACATTTCACTTTCACGTTTCACCTTTCAAAGAAAATTATGTAAAATAAAGCTTTAGGTGTAAGGTCTTTAGTTCATATATTTGACTCTATATATTAAAAAAAAAAAAACTTCAAGAGTCTAATGCTACCAGATTGCATAAAGAAAAATGAGAGATAAGTAACTAACAAGTCCTTCTGTGTGATAACTAAGCACAAACTTTCTTCCTCTTACACAGAATATGTTATGCTAAGAACATTCACAGGAATGTCAAAGAGGCAGATTCAGACAGTGCCCCATATTTTGCTTAAAAAATTGAAAATTATGAGGGTGACAATAAGCTAAGCAAGCCACACCTTCCCTGACATCATGTCAATAGATACAATATGGGAAACAGTTTCTTGAGCAAATATCACTGGTGCATATTCATCTTGAATGGGTGCAGGATCCAAATTTTCTGGAATACAATCTTGGACAAGTGTCTCATTCTCAGTTTCCATTTTCTTGATTGTCCAGCCATGCTGCATCTCAAAATGCTCCCTATCAGAGTGGAGAACTTTCAGAGCATAAGCGACACCACTAGTAAGTGGTCTCTCAAATGATGTTCTCTCTGTATATTCTCCAAAAGTTTTCTGCAGAAGAACAGAAGAAGCTTCAAGGTTACTCCTTTCCTTTGTATTTTGTCTTATTTTTAATTTTCTGTTAAGAACAATGATATTACAACAAGAAACCAGAAAAGTAAACAGAAAGTGGAGAGAAGACAGAATTTTACATCGAAGTCTTGGCAACCTACATCTGGGGACAAAGACAACGTAAAGAGTTTTACTATAAATAGTGAGTAAAATCTTCACCCAAACTCAAATCCTATTCATTGACATCAATCTCATTTTAGGAAACTGTATCAGAACTACAAGTGAAAAGAGGAATGTTTAAAGTCTCATCTTGCAGTTTGGGCATGTTACAAAATTTCGAGATCTACTCAAGAAAAGAACCTTTAAAGATGATATCAAAGGCCAGGAAATGCTGCATCATAATGCTATCAAACATGTTCTTAGTATAGCCACTACAAGCTACTAATGTAATATACCTGACAAATCTTATTTATAGCATCTTCCTTCACAAGTCATATTGGTCAATAACATGCCCATAATGCAATCACGAAAGAAAATGGGAGGCTAAAAATTTTCTTTTAGGCACCTTGCAGGAACTTGAACCAAATCCCTTCACAAGTTCTGTACTTTCTATTTACTCATTTCAAGTTCAAACTTCAAATGCTCACTACAATCCTGATTCTCTCGAGAAAAACCATTATCACAGCAAATTCATGGTTGTTGAAAATCAAATATAAAGCAAGAGCTTAATTTAATGTGCACAATATTAATCACTCAAACTTTTGGAACATTAATCAGGTCTATGGCATAACATGGAGTCTTCCCATATATATATATATTTTTTTAATTTCAGTATCCTGTTCTTCTTTTTCAGACTCCCTCATTTTTATTCCTGTTACTGTCCCTTCATTTTTATTGTGCATGTGTGCAGTTGCCTCCAGATGAGAGGGATCTGCCACGCCTCTCCACAAGACTAACAGACCAGTGAAAATCACTTTTCCCATCCTTTGCACACAAGAAATCATATTCTTTTCCATTATGACTGCACTGCCACATACTCTTAGTTAGGTGCATGTAAGATACACTAAGCAAAAGCTAACTAACTGCTAGAAGAAATGTAGTATTTAACATTTCCTATGCATAATATACACAGAATTGGGTAGGAACTGGCATTTAAAGACCTAGCTGCGCTCCAAGAAAGAACCAAATAAGGATGAGAACGCTACCTGGTCAATTGCAGAAGGATGTTTGCTATGGTGAAAAGTGGATACAAGAATAGCCAAAGCATTAACATGGTTCATGCTCACATTAAACTGATCTTGCAGCATACGGGCTCGCTCATCACACATATTGGTAAGCATTTCTTCTCTCCTCAGCATAATGTCCTTATTCAAGTGCCAGAATAACCAAATGGACCCAACTATTCCAAATGACACAAATATAACTAAAAACGTTTTCCTCCACCTCCCACCACCCTTCAGAGGACTCCTGGCAGAATGTTGCTGCTGCTTCTGCTTTTGACTCCTCCAAAGTAAATGGAAGCCAGACAATTTGCAGCTAGTAATTCCAACAAGAACCCACCAGCATCCTTTAACCAAAATAGACAAACTAAGACAACTGTGAATTGCACAGAAATCCAGTACCCATGACAACACAATGTTCTGCAAAACCAAAATAAGCAAATTAGTCATACTGTGGAATGTGGATGCATTTGTTTTAAATAAGCACGTATGAACTGCATAATTTCAGTTATTGCAAAATAAAGGATGTTAGAATGCAACTTCCAGTATCTAAATATAGAGTGTACGCAGTATAATCCACAATTAAAATGGGAATTGCAATATTTGGAGCATATGTGACAAAAGACCACCACTTAAAATCCGTACAAGTGCCTTTACATACAAATGAGGCTAGCTAAGGTTAAATTCAAATGAAATGCCAATAATTATCATTGATGCCACTCTGTCTTTTATGGCGTTGTAACATGGGAATTGCAATATTTGAAGCATCTGTGACAAAAGATCACCACTTAAAATCCATACAAATGCCTTTACATACAAATGATGTTAGATTAAGTTAAATTCAAATGAAATGTTAATAATTATCATTGATACCGCTCTGTATTTTATGGTGCTGTAACCCCTTCCACTTATTATATCAATTTAACCATTGAGACAAGAATGTACTATGGCACTTGTCAAGCTAGAAAGAATGTTATGTTGCTGGTTAGGAAATTCTATAGACTCAATTGACCTTCCGAGTAGAAATAGTATCACAATAGATCCATATGATGCATGTTTAACCAATTTCTTTTCTCACCAAGAGTCCACAAGCTTTTAAGTTAAACTAGCAAAAATATGCAAGCAGCCTAAAGCTCAATCACTATGCTTTTGTGTCTCCATTCAATAACCATGAATACATCCTCCTCAATGGGTTAAAGAGAGGGAAATAGGAATCATAATTAATTATAATTCAAGGGCATTAACTACTTTGCACAGAATCAAAAGTTTAAACTATGGAACTTCTGAGTATGAAATATCAGATTTGTCAGCTTTAGTGAAGATTCTACCTTTCCACAGAGCCAATGATTAACCAAATTGGACAAAAGTGCAGAGTGTGAGGCCAATGATACAGATTTTTCCACTATCAGTGATGATTCCAGGTTTCTCTGGACATAATCATTGAGAATCGGGCATTGTTCTATAGGTTCTACATTGTCTGTAACATATCTATGCTCCTTTTGGAACTCCTGATTCTCTGGACATATCAACTGAGGAGTACTGGCGGTGTCACTGCTTAACAGCGTTTGTACTTCTCTTTCATCAATGCATTGGAATAAAATCTGCATTATAGACTAGTGAGATAGAGGGGAAAAAAGCATCATATTTTATACAGATCACATACATCTCTACAACAAGCAATGTTTGCTCTTAAAAGGCATAGTGGGAGAGTTAGGGCACTTCTAATAATTGAAGTGTTCAATATAAGGTAATCCAAGAAAGAATGTTTGGGAAAAAGCATCATAAGAGAGCATAGATTATACCCTGGCATTTCAGGGCCCCTCTTGCTTCTCATTATTTCATATTACACTTCAGTTAAAAATTATAATGTACCAACAACCATTTGTTTAATAAAAATAAACCTCTACAGAAATAACAGTTACTATAGAAGAAGCCAACTAATTCAAGTTTCTGAACACAAGTAAATATAGTCAACGACCAATATATCAAGCCAAGAACCAAGAACTTGGAAAGAATAGCCAAAAAGGCAGGTTATTGAGGAAACGAGGTAAAAATACATAAACATAGCACCTGATCTGATACAGAGAATAAGGAAACCAAAGCATGAAGTTGCTTCTTGCTGACATTGTAACGTTGTAGAAAGATTCGAGCTCTCTCTTCACAATCACCCCACCTTTTCTCCTTGCTAATCAATGATTTACTGTTGAGAGTCATGAAAAACCACACGCTTCCTATAGCAACAACACCAAAAAGCCAAAGGAACAACAGCCTTCTCCTGCATTTCCCGAGAGAATTAGACCCATGCAGAGGCTCATTTGCCTTCGCCGACTTCGAACTTGGCGGCAGCCTACCATTTAACCCAGAGAGCTTTCGATTAACAGACATTGTCACAAAATTCACCTACTATCTTCTGACTTAAAGGCTTAGTATAAGCCCCAACTCCAGGAAAACACACAGAAAATTGGACCTCCAGGGATCCCACCACGAGTCTTCAACTGCCAAGCAAAACTGAAGAAAACCCAACAATTATTTAGGCAACCCTTCTCTCAAAACTCAAGAAGATTGATGCTTTATGAGATACTCTTCGATAAAGTCAAATCAAAACGCTAAATTGCACGAAACCCATTTCATATTTCAATGAACCAGCTCCCACCCAGCACTGTAATAAGAAAACCAAGTGATCCAGCCTCTTTTATGTCCCTTTTTTCCTTGGTCCAGTAGTGAGTTTCTTTTATCGCTATTCGTGAAGCTTTAAGAGTCATCCCAAACCACAGCGGTGTAAGAGCACCATGGGCAATTATCACGCCACACAACCAGCTGAATCAAACCCAGTTGTCATTTTGGCAACCTCTGAGAGAGAATTATGAATGAGATAGGAAAATTTGTTCTTTTTCTATAACTGGTTCTTTCTGCCTCCCAGAGCTCTGAACACGGAAAAGAAGCATCAAGAGTGGAACAGAACAGTCTCAAAGAAGGCCCATTATCTTGTGAATTCTGATATAACCCATTTTATTTTAATGAAATAACTGAATATTTTTTTATCGGCAGATGGAAAGGAAATGTAAAATGTCCCTTCCTTCCTTTTTCCGTTTCTCTCTCCGGTTTGGAGTGCAGCTTTAGCAAATTGAGGATGGATTCATGATTATCTCATCATCTGGTGGAGAAGGTTAACCAAAAGCAAACAAAAATCCAAGATTAGAAAAACTCAACAATAAAAAAACTTTTATGTTATTACTGTTTTTGTTGTTTAATTCACATTTACTCTTCTTTTTATTTTTGTTTTCTTTGTTTTCCTTTTGCAAGAGTTGAAAAAGACCGCACCTTCCAGTGTTTAAAGACACTCGTCCTGTACACAGCAGTATACGGATATAGTGAGAGAAGAATCAGAAAAAGGAGGGAGAAAATGGTTCCAGTGAAACCGTGAGAGAGAAACACAGTCAGACAAAGACAGAGAGGGAATAAGAATTTGAAAGAGAGAGAATGAGAGAAAAGGGTAAAAAAGGCAAATTGGTAATGAACTGTGTAGCACATTTTCATTTGCCCCAAGGAAAGTAGAAATAATTTCTCAGTTCCAATTCCATCCCCAAGTATGTTTAAAAGTTAAAACTTCAACTCTTTGAAAAATTAAAAAGATTATAATTAATCATATATTTGACCAAAAGGAAAGTAGAAATTAATATTATTAGTAATTTTTATTTCTCTTATTTAAACAGATGATATTGATAAATGTACTGAGTAAGTTTTAAAGTTTAAACCTTTATTACTGGAACTTATTGAAGGGTGGAGGCTGTCATGCGCCTAGTGTTAACATATTCTTGTGTGACGAAATCAAAATGGTTTAGAAAATTATATTATGGTGTAATGGGGACATAAAAGAAAATGAATGTCGGCTCTATACCTTACCCACCGTTATAATCTATTGTGTTTTTAAAATCTTAAAGTGGGTCCAAACTTGGTGTGTGCTGATAGTTTCTCTTTACAAAACTTACCAAAAAATTGGGAAAGAAAATTGCAAATTTACACGATTGTCAAGAAAAACAATCTGCAAATTTTATTGAAAAATCTCAAATATTAGCCCCACCTATAGCTTGTGAGTGGGACACAGCTTATAACGATCAAAATATATCATAAAAAAATATTGGGAATCAACAACCGATGGTGCAAAACAATGTGGCTAATCTGATTTACAACTTTATATGAAACCATGATTAGTTTGACCATCATTAGATGGATATTATTATATTTAGGTAACCTTTTTCTTTTCTGAGAAATTTTTAGGGAGTTATTCTTTGGTGTTGTATATACGGAAATTGTTTTAAATAAATTGTTTATAAAAATATAAATTAAGTTAATTCTAAATAAATATATAAATATATTAACATAAAGTAAAATAAATTAATAAAAAATATTATATATTATATATTATATATTTATGGATACTTAATATAACTTAAAATTTTACTCAATTTATAATTTTATCTTATACTTTAATTTTTATTAATTTATTTCTTACACTTTCAATCTTTTTAAATTGGTCTTTGTCAATTTGACCCTAAAAAATCATAATTATTTTTTACTCAGTTCATTTAAGGTTTAGTTCATTAAGAGCTAATTTGTTATGGCTGAATTGAGCCTTATAGGGTTTTTTTATTTTAACAAAATCTCTTCATTTTTAAGTTTCACTTTCCCTTTCTCACTTCTAACTTATTTTATGTAAGTATGAAAAACTAAGTATTTATTGAAGGATATATTTAATGTAACTTGAATGTATTTGATGTCAGTTTTTAATTTTTTAAATCTCTATATATTTTAATTTATGTTTTTTTTAATAGCATGTAATATAAGTTATATAACTAATTTTTTTATTAAATTTATTTGTCATTATGCTTAAAATGATATAGGAGATTTGATGCAAGTTTTTTATTTTTTAAATCTTTATATTTTTTAATAGTGAGTAATATAAGTTATATAACTAATTTGTTAATTAAGTTTCTTTGTCAATGTGCTTAAAATAGTATAGAAGTATTTGATATAACTTTATAATTTTTTAAATCTTTATATATTTTTATTTGTGTTCTTTTTTTAATAATGTATAATATAAATTATATAACTAAATTATTAATTGAATTTTTTTATCATCATGCTTGAAATGATATAGGAACATGCATTATTTGATAGCCAATCTGTAAAAGATAATAGAAAGTTTCAGTTAGATCTTTATTTAGATGAACCAAAACTTAAAATGATATAGGAGTATGCATTATTTATGCTATTATCTTTAATATTTTTTATATATTAATTCTATGATGGATTGATTTTTTTGGTTATATATGAAAATTTTATATAATTATAATATATTTTTTTAATTTTTTTCATATCTTATCTCGTTAAGACTTGTTTAACCCTGTAATTCTAATAAAAAAGCTTTTTAGGCCAGACTTGTTAAGAGTTGGTCTTAATTAACACCTTTAGTACCATCCATTATTAAGTTAATACCATTTACAAAAAATGTTGATATAGAAAAAAGTAACCTATGTGTCATTCTTGTAAACAATGTGTGGTGACATGAAAAAAATATAAATAGCAATGACACGTAGATTTTTTTTGTCGCATCTGTATTCTTGTAATAGTATTAACTCAATCATGGATGATATGAATCAAATTAAAAAAAAAATTATAAAGACCAAATTAAAAAAAATAGAGTATAAGAACCAAATTACATATTAAATGACACTTTAATGGAAAAGTTATATTAATCCTATATTTATTTATAGGTTTTGTCTAAGCTACCGCTACAGTTTTGTGGCGGTAGCTTAGGTTTTTTAATTTTTTTATTATTTTTTTACTTTTTTTTTATTTTTTTTATTTTTTAATATTAATAAATTATTATTTAAGTTATATATATATTTTTTTAAATTTTTTGAAATGTTTTTATATTTTTAAAATTATTTTACTTTTATGAATGAATAGTGTCAAAAAATTTATGGTGAATAGTATAAAAAAGATAGAAAAAATTCTTAAAAAAATTCTTAAAATATTTTAAAAAATTTTTAAAAAATTATATGACCTAAACAATAATTAATTAATGTTAAAAAGTAAAAAAAAATTAAGATAAAAAATTAAAAAA
>JASKGM010000011.1:7352828-7442206 GCA_034509205.1 Ceratonia siliqua | reverse complement strand
GTCTTCATCTCTTGCTCAACTAGTTGCAGAATACACACGCAGGTCAAACTCAGGTTTTGAAACTTGAGCTGATAATTAAAAGAAACCAGTTTTAAACTTGGTGGTTAGGTGAAATTCTACTTTGATGATGATGATAAGGATTATCAATCTACCTTGATGGTCTTGGTAGAAAACTTAGGGGTTAGGTGAAATTCTTAAGGTAAACTCAATCCATCAAAGATAATGACACCAAGTTAATCATGAATAGACTCATAAATATATCAGTACACTTTTCAGTGAAACTCATCTCTTCCGTGTCTATATGTCTACTTATGATTAGATTGGTTTCTTTATCTTCGATATACCGATTAAGAATTTTTGAGTGGTTACTGTATATATTTAGTCTTGTTGAAAGTTGTGTAAAACTATGTTACGGATTGTTATAATTACGTAGTGGTGGAGAAGGCTAAGTTATAAAAATGAGCATGCACTTTTCAAGGACATGAGGATCAACTTTGGATTGGTAAAGAAATGGCCCAGAATGAGTTTTCTACTTTCAAATGTATATTATAGCTTATAAAAATGAGCATGCATTCTTCATATGTACTTGATTATTTCTATTTAAAAATAAGTTTTAAATTATGGAAATGAAATTAAAAAATTATTTAGTATTAATAACAAAATTTTCAAATATTTTATCAAAATAAAATTTTAAAGCCAAAAGAGTTACCACAAATAATGAATCAAACACCAGTTTTCAAATTTTTTAAAAATAGCCCTAAACATAATCAAATTCTAACTTTGTTAATTTTTTAACATCTAGTCACAAAATATTTTATCGTGAATTACGCATGAATAATCTAACTTGCTTTTAATATGATAGTTCTGTCTTATTGCTCATAGCAGTAGTGATTACTATTTACTCTCTACCTCTCTTTTTTTTTAATTGTTTGTTTTTATTTTTTGACTTTAATTAATTATTTTTTATGTCATATATTTGTTTGAAAATTTTTTAAAACGTTTTTAAATTTTTTAAAATTTTTTTACTTAAAATAAATAGTACAAGAAAATTTTAAAAAATTTAAAAAATATATATGACATAAAAAATAATTAATTAAAATAAAAAAAATAAAAAAATGAGAAATAAAAAAATATTTGAGACCTCCTTTAATTAAATTGACAAAATGAGAATGAATTAAAATGTACTTTCCTGCAATATAAATAAATAAATAGTTATCATACTTCTAATTTACAAAAAAGATATTCCTCAAAGTTAAGATAGTGGCACGTGTATATTATTATAATAGATACAATAACAATCATATCCTCCTTAACTTGACTTATAAGAAATATTGGAGTCACCTCTTTTTATTCATTCTTGACTTTTTGTTTTATACTATAGTTAGATGTTTAAGTTAATCTGTGCCCATTTCAACTGACTATTTTTTTTTATCCAGTCAAAAGTAGACTATGTAGGTAATACATTCATACAAACTTTTTTATTTTTTTTATAATTTTTATTTTAAGAAGCAATTTAAAAAATTTAAAAAAAAAATAAAAGAATTTCTTTTTCTTTGTTTTTTGATTTATTTTTGAATATTTGTATTATGAAAAGTTTTTTTTACTCAATTTATTTTAAATTTTTTAAAATTATTTCTTAAAAAATTATAAACAAATAAAACAAATTAAAAGCTACCAATGTGTAGCAAACCACCTTTTATTTATCCCTCTGCTTATTAATTCGCTTTCTCTTCTTCTCAGAGTTATGTTTTTTCTACATCACATCATAGACCACTATCAGATGGATTAATAGAAGAGAGTAATAAATTATAGCCTTTTTAAAATTACAATATTTTAAAAATTCAAAATGTTAAATTATATGAACATTGAAATTTAAAAACAATTATATAAAGCATCGGTTTAGTATTCAAAAGAGGCATGAAAATGGCTTGTGATTTGTGAAGTTAATATCTCTTTTTTTTTTTAAGATGACACCAAGATATATTAGAAAATTTATTTTTTGATGCCAGTACCAAATTTTCACATGGTTTCATGCACCAAATTCGCAAAAATATTAATTTTTTAACATACTAATTATTTTTTATAATAAGATAATCATTTTTTATAATTAAAGATTTAAAAAAAAAAATAATCCATAACACCATTGTATCTATTGACACGAAAGAATAACTTTTCCAACTAAATTTCATTGGAGATAGAATATATTAAAATAATATAATACTTTAAAATAATATTTTCTAATATTTATTTTTTTAATATTTTAAAATAATAACTTATAATAACAAAAATAAATAAATTTTTATACACAATAAGATAAAAATATTAAAAAATAAATTCCTCATATATTATTTACACACCTAATCTAAGAGTTTTTTTTTACTATTTTTTGTAAAGATTGTGAATAATACTAATAATATTTCTTCGTAGTTATGTGTTTTTTTTTCTTGAATTTTTTCATGCAATAAAAAGTTGATTCCGCGTCCCACTTGCCCTGCCGAACTCAGCATCACCAACCAGCGAGCGGCAAGGTTCAACCACCACGGATGCAAACCAACTCCGGCTTCGATTCTTCGACAAACACCATGACGAAGAAATCAAAATTCGATTTTCTACTTACCCATCACTCCCTGTCATCTTTGCTCTCCAGCCTTCATTCTCACCTATAAATACCTATTCCACACTGTTCTCTACTCTTCTATAGTTCCTTCTAAAACCCTAGTTTTCCTCGTCGTCCTCATTTCAAAGTTTTGGTTTCGAGTTCCGATAATCTCAACAGCTCAAAAATTGGAACTTTCCTGTATATACTTTTTGTTTCTTTTTCTTTTATTCGTATGTTGCATAACATAATCATTTTTTACGACTTTGTAAAACCAATTGCGAAGCAATAAAAGAACTTTCATTGATTACTGAATTCATCTTTTGCATTATAAGGATTTTGGGTTTGTGGGCTTTTTTCTTATTTTTTTGGAGATGGCATTCCAATCTTGGGTTCTTAGTCAGCCAGTCTTCATTTCCGGCACCAAATTACTTTACATTGCGAGTGAGAATCGGCCAAAAAGAATGCCGATGAAAGTTTTGGCTAAGAATAGTAGATATCCATTTCCCTTAGTGTCAAATTGTGTTGGTCCATGCACTTCTGAAAGGTTTTTCGTTTCAAGATATGGGGAGGATGACAAGTTATTCGGTAGAGCTCGCTTGAGATATTCATGTAGAAGTAATAACTATCTGGGTGGAAACAGTCCTGTTTCAAAAGCAAATCTAAACTTTATTCAAGAATTAGTGAAGAAGGGAATTATTCTGGCTGCAACTGTCTGTGTTATATTGGCATTTGGATGTCGACGAGTCTTTGCAATTGAAGGTGTAGTAAATGCGGGGTATGGAGTTATTGGACAGAGCATATTGTTGCTTAGGAATACCTGGCCTAAAGTGTCACAAGTCCTTAGGATATTTAAGGAGCAAGGTTTGATACTGGCAGTGCTTTTGGGTCTTTCAGCTTTTTTCTCTTTGGCAGAGACTTCAATTACTACACTTTGGCCTTGGAAGGTATCAATTATTATCCTGATCATATGCTAATTGGTTATAAGTCCTATAAATTAGTAACTATATTTTGATATTAAAGCATTATCCTATATATATATATATATATAGACCTATTTAATATAGTCAAGTTGATTAATGGAATATTTCCTGGGGTGTATGAGATTTTGGAGGCAAACTTAGCGGAGATAAGCTTGTTTATGTACTATGAATGTCTACAATTCTGCCTTTAGGCACACAGGGGAACTTAGACCATGTAGCCACTAGCCACTCGACAGAAATGCTAGTAGAAGTTTAACAAAATAGCACACTTTGACAGTAATATTGGTTTGACTGCAGAGTTTATAAATGACTTCACTAGTGCCACTTAAGCTTATAATGTCTTAACTGTCTTAGGAGCCATTTTTTATGTTGATATCTTACATTTCTTGGTATCTTGGATAGTATGGTATAAGATACCATAATATCTAAGATTCTTATATTTGGTATGCGAATTAAATTGTTAAAGAAAGGATATAATTGGTATTTTATTAAAGTTAGTAAAGCTAAATGTCTAGGGACATGATATTTGGGTGGAATGCGATACCACTCAAAATGGTATCATCCTATGCCTTCTAGTATCTTGGATGATACTAGGTATCTCGGATACTTGTGTACTAAGCATAGGCATCTTGGATGCCTCCAAACATCTGAGATACCATGGTAAAGATGACGGTATACCAAATAGCTCCTTATATGCTACGGTAATTGAGAAAATTAAGTGTTATTGGTTTTTAAGCAATAAGTAATATATTTTCTTTTCCTTTAAGAACTTTTTTTTTTTTGGCTCCTTTGATGTATCTATGTTTTTGTACATATTGGCTTTGCATTACCTATGAGTAACTTAGCTGGTTAAAGTCTAAAGTCTAATCATTGTTGATGACAATTTCTATAAGGTTCGTGAGTTAGCGGAAAAGGAGCCTGAAAATGGTGTCTTCAGACTACTCCGGAGTGATGTTACTCGGTTCCTTACAACTATACTTATTGGCACAACGTATTCACCTTTCACCAATTCTAGTTTGTAAAAATACCATTACTTCAACTTGAATATAATGTCTTTCTTATTTTAGTCTAATATTTTGTACACAGTGTGGTCAATATTGGAGCAACAGCTCTGGTCACAGAAGCTGCAACTGCAATATTTGGTGAAGCTGGTGTTACTGCAGCAACAGGAGTGATGACTGTATGTTTTGTTATTTCACTTGAACTTTTGAGAATATAGTATTTCCAGGGCATGATAACATGCTTAAATGGTATAGGCTATAGATTTTGATACTCCAATATTTAGATCCACTAGGCCACTAAGTTGTTATTCATTTTGAAACATTGTATCTATCAGTATATCAACCTACTGCTCTATAACGTGCAAATTCCTAATGTACTGGTAAAAAGTAAAAAGCACTTCTGGTGTACCTAACATAAGCACCAATTTGTGAAGGTATCAGATCTGAACTTTGGGTAATTAGGTAATATGTTTTTAATTTAACAATTAAAAACCACCTTAAGGGCTGCACTTAAGAAAAATTTATAAGATGTAGTTTATCTCTTTAGTATCCTAATCAGTGTTATATATGTTAAATTCATGTTTCCTAATTTTATAATATAATTTTGATTATATTCTTTTTACTAATAGAATGGTTGCATTAGATTGATGACAGAACACTGCATTGGCGCTTCTTTTGGACTTAAGGACATGTTAACCTGGACGTTCTATATGAATTTAACTTTTCTACATAGTTGCTTCCACTAATGCAACTCAACTGAAGCATGGTTTGATAGTTGAAGACTCAAATTCCTTAGGATTACTTCTTCTCTTACTTAATCCTTGGGTTGCTGGGCCCATTCCATTATGCCCATGATTGGATGAATGATATACTAGCATATGACTGCATTCTTTTCTCCCTCTACCTCCATTTTTTATGCTCGGATACTACCTCCTTGGGCTGAAAAGAAAGTTTTTCTCAAATTCATTAACAAGAAACTTTTTTCTCTAGTGTAACTAAAGGTGCACACCACATTATGTAAAGAGAGATTTTATTTTCAACTTAAATATGGGGTTCCTTATCATCTTAATTTTTCATATGTGCTTCACTTTCTGGCTGTTTGTCACTTCATATCATGAATTGCTTTTCGTAGAAAATGGGTGTTAAGTACAACATAATTCAATAACTGTGTTTTTTCTCGTATGATCTATAGTGGGCATGTATGCACATACCCATCCACAGAATTTTTTTTTCTTTTTTTCCGTAAATATCTAAATTCTATATTTTTTCCATAATCATACTAGGTTGCTATCTTGCTTCTCACTGAAATTACTCCAAAAAGTGTAGCCGTTCATAATGCCACAGAGGTGGCTCGGTTTGTGGTAAGTTGCTTTTTTCTTGTTTTTTCTTTGCTAATATTTTGGAACAGAAATAATGTACATTAGACATTAATTTTTCATTTCAAATTGTCAGTTGTATTTAAATTATGTTTCTGTTTCAACTTCTTTTTATGACAAATCTTGGCTCTAAATCTAGGTCAGGCCAGTGGCGTGGCTTTCCCTGGTGTTGTATCCTGTAGGAAGAATTGTTACTTATCTTTCAATGGGGATGCTGAAATTGCTTGGCTTAAAAGGAAGAAGGTCTGCTGTAAAGATAGCCAGAGATGGTTCTTTCCCTTGTCATATTGTATCTTCTTTTATTCTTTTGTACTTTATAAAAGTTTTATGCGGTCTAATTCTGTTTTTGCTGCTCAAAAGTTAGTCCCTTCATCTCTGGAATAATGTCATTGTTTTTGCATCTATGTGATATCTGTCAATTTTCTAAGGTTCGGTTTTATGTTAACTTATGGTACCTAAAAGTCGTTGGGAGGTTGTGACGGGCACTACTGGAGATTTGAAGTTATTATATTAATAATATGAGGGGTTTATATGTGTTGGACAGTTAGTGGAATTTTGGATTTATTAATTACTGAATAGGATATGACGGAAGGCAACAAATTTTTTTCTTTATACTGTGAACTTTATATATATTATGGAGTTGATACCAATGAGATCAAAATAATCATTCATGCATTTGCCAACTCTGGTTTCAAAGAGTAAGCTTGGTTTGGCAAATTTCATCTGTAAAATTTTACTTTTTTATGTAACTTAAAGAGTGCATGTGCAATCCTTTGCATTTATGGGGTGGTATGACATTCTATATATGCTTATTGCAAATCTGTTTGTGGTATTCTTTTGGAAGATGGCATCCATTTGTTGAAGTTGTCATTGTGAGGGCATTCACATTAAATCTTTTCAAATGCCACGCTGAATTGTCAATGTTTACTGTACCAGTGAACCATATGTAACTGAAGAGGAGCTGAAATTGATGTTAAGAGGTGCAGAATTGAGTGGGGCAATAGAGGAAGAAGAACAGGTAATAAATATTGGGTTTGTTATTCTAATAAATATTGGAGTCAAAATATGAAGTGACAGAGGCCAACTAAACTTGTGGCTTAATATCATTGTAAAAATAGGTGGGATGTATCGGATTGGGGAAACTTCCCAGTTTTTTAATGCATTTTTCTGCTATATTTTTAATATTTTCTCTTTTATGAAAAATGGATTTTTATTAACGTTTTAACATTAGAAACCTATGTTTCATGAAAAGAAGTTAAGAAAATATTTTTTTATATGGAAAATAGAAGTTTATGTGGAAAAAATGAATGAATGATTTGATTTTCGATAAAGATAGTAGAAAAACATACAAGAAAAAAAGTAGAAAAACAGAAATAGATTCCTTAACCCATGATTTTTTTTGTTTGTCTGATTAGTATCTTGAACAAAATTATTTTTCGCAGGATATGATTGAAAATGTGTTGGAGATAAAAGACACACATGTCAGAGAGGTTATGACACCTCTTGTTGATGTTGTTGCAATTGATGCAAGTGCAAGCCTTGTAGAGTTTCATCACTTGTGGGTCACTCATCAATACTCAAGGTATATAAAGATTCTCTAGTTCACATTGAGACTAATTTTGGTTTTTTAATGTGCTAACTGGATCATGATATGTTTTCTAGGGTACCTGTTTTTGAGCAACGTGTTGATAATATAATGGGCATTGCATATGCAATGGATCTGCTAGATTATGTTCAAAAGGTTGGGAGATTTTGCTCCTGTTATCCATTATACGAGTTATAAGTGCTTTGCCTATTAATTGTATCTCCCAATCTCATAGTTTGCAGAATTATAA
Organism: Ceratonia siliqua; assembly: GCA_034509205.1. Lineage (NCBI taxonomy): Eukaryota > Viridiplantae > Streptophyta > Magnoliopsida > Fabales > Fabaceae > Ceratonia > Ceratonia siliqua. The sequence continues at coordinate 7,434,415 of JASKGM010000011.1, read as the reverse complement.
TCTCTTTGATTTTGAAGGTTGAGCTACTAGAAAGTACTACTGTTGGAGATATGGCTCACAAGCCTGCGTATTTTGTACCTGGTAACTTATTTCTTTCTCAACCTTAAGAGGGAATCATGTCCATGTTATATCTTTGTGGCTGGTGTTGCACTTTGAAGCATTGGCAGAGACATGACATGAATATATTGAAATGACAAATCTCAAATATAAGAACACAACACAATGTAAATGTGTATTATAAAATTATATGAAGACATATAGTATCAATATATAAGTATATATACATCAAGTGATATATGAAAATATACCTAAAAAATGTGCTTAGTATGTGTTAAAACATGTTTAGAAAGTTGATAACAATGTCAAATATACTGGACACAGCTCTTTTTTTTGAAGTGTCTATGGCTTGCCTAATGGTCCTTTTATGATAATTGAGACGTTGGACATGAACCATACCCTCCTACCTTGTGGTTAATTGTATGAAGTAGGAACTGCTTCAAAAATGAATTGTATCAACTACCCCCTCCCTTATCTCACGATGGAGCAAGTATTGTTTGTATTCACATCCATTCTTATCATGTCTTGACAGTTCAATTTAGTCATTATTACTTCTCTCCTCATACTGAAATTGGATTGTGAAACTGATTTAATTGTTTGAGATAAAAGCACATATTTATCTGTTTAGTTCAGTGTACAGGAGTGGATGAATAAATTCCTATCATTGGTTCTGCAGATTCAATGTCTGTTTGGAATCTTCTCAGAGAGTTCCGAATCCGGAAGGTTCACATGGCTGTTGTTCTTAATGAGTATGGTGGAACTGTGGGAGTATGTGCACACTTTATTAAAAGCCAACTAACTCAGATATGTTTGTTTGACATAAAACATGAATATATGATGTAAAATTTATAATTCACTGAAAGCTCAAGATGCTAATTAACATTTTAAAACGAAAGGAAGTGTATGACAGGATAGCAATTAAAACATGCTATCATTGTGGATTTTTGTTTTTTATACTCTGACTTCTGTTTCTTCTCTCTCTCTCTCTTTTTGTGTTAATTGAGAATTAAAGGTAACAAAATCGGCACCAGGATTGTTAGCTAATATCTTGAATTATTGCACAGATATTCTTAAATGATCTAAATATTCAAAATGAAATTAGAAATCTGTAAGGTTATAATATTCTTTTTATTTAATAAACACCTTTATTTACACACTATGAACATAAGTCTCTTGCCCTTGTCTCTCCTAGCTCTTCTTACAGCTTATTGCCAATTTCTATTAACAGTTTTCCTCCCATCCCTTGAATTCATCTTCCTAATAATTTTATAGTTCACCCCTGTACATGCTTGTTGCATTTCACAACAGCTGGTTTAAAAATTGGGTGAGTAAATCTTTCTTATATGGCCTAATTCTGAGGGAAGCTTGCTCAGTACATACTAATTAGATTGTTATTTGTTACTAAACTCCACTTCTTCTGAAGTCCATTGTATATGCTCTGCATATTAGTTCTAACTTGTGGTGAGCTAATGGGTGTGGAACCAAAATTTCTTATTTATACTGCAATTTGACAGATTGTAACTCTGGAAGATGTTGTTGAGGAAATTGTTGGTGAAATATTTGATGAAAATGACTCGAAGGTGAAGCTCACTACAAATGTTTTTGCTTTCTTTTTTCTTTTTGTTTTTAAACAACAGAAGCATATATTTAATACCTTTTACACACTCTTCAATCTACATTCAGCAGCAGTATTGTGTTGAAAATTAACAATATTTCCTGTATGATCCTTGTAAACCCTGCTCAGTTATTAGCTTTTATTGTCTTATTTTAGTCTATGCATACACTAATCTATTGTTCGGTATGAGTGCTTTCTTGAAAGGATTCCTTGTCTTTTATGCTCTTTATTTTCATTTAGGAGTTACAACATTAATATTTAGGGATCTATGGCTTCAGGTTGATATAATTCAAAGCAGTAAAAGACTTTTAGATTTTTTAGAATGAAAGGCGTGAGGTATAGTTTGTGGTGTAGCAACTCTCTTGATAAGTTGATAGCATATGGTTTGGAATGCCTAGCTGTTATTTGAAAGTATCTCCAGAAAGTGAGGCATAGATGAGAATGTTGAGATGGATCAGCGTTAAGATGAGGAAGAATAGGATCCGTGCCGATAATGTTATTTCAGAGCTAGGAGTGGCCTTGTTTGATAAAAATGAGGTAGAATTGTTGAGTGTTTTAGCCATCCTCAGTGTTGGGATACGAACTCTTCAAAGCAGAACAGTGTAAAGATTTGAGAATGAAAATTGAAGTGACTGAAGGGAACAAGTAATGACGTATAAAAGTAATAAGGATGATTGTAATTGCAAGAGGAACTGGGGGAGAGGATGTAGCTGTAGATAGGATTGCGGCAAAAGAGAGATTAGTATACACCTTCGGCTAGGTTCAACTCAGAGGTCATGTACCCCAAAGTTCTGGGTATCTAGACCTTTCTGATGAGCCAAGATACAGCAAAATCATACTCTTTGCAGGTTGTAAGTGGGCAAGTGGGCGTTCTTGATTTAATAGTTTAGCATGGTTTTGTTTAATATATTATACATGTCAGGATGCCTTTTAGTAGTTTCTGATATTTTTTATTCAAGTCTGCTCAGCAGGAAAAAAACTATACTTTTAAGCATATTTTGGCTATTCGTATAATTTTAATAACAGGCTAACCACTACAAAAGAAGACATTGATTTGATGTTTTACCTTCACATTATTTATGCCATTGTCTCTGGCTGTGATAGAATATAATTGCACTTTTCTTTTTCGCTATTCTTAGTGGCTAATTATGCATTCAATAAAAATTATTAGGTCTTTGTCAAGTTTGCCGTCCAATTGAATCTGATTGTTGATGACTACATGTATTTGCTGCTATAATGATTTACGTGCTGATATTACTTTACTTTTTTTTAAAAAAAATATTTCTTTCTTTCTTGGTGATTAAACAGGAGGAGATACAGAAAAAAACTGGCTACATTGTAATGCGAGCTCAGGGTATATTTGACGTGGATGCAAATACATCAATAGATCAGCTATCTGAAGATTTGAACATCAAGATGCCAGAGGTTCACTATTTTTCTAAACATGAAACTTTCTTCTGAATAAAGTGGCTGTGCTTGTAATTGTAGCTCTAAGTCTAACAACCTTGTATTAGTTGGTTGGAGTTAGTGCAATTTCCTTTGTTGCTATTCTTTAATGTCGGGATATGTTATAACTTGTAGAGCCATTTGATTTAAGTAGTTTATAAATCAACCCTTAAGAATCATTGTAGCATTTTACTTATTATTACTAAAGTGTAAAATATCCTGTTTTATGGTATAGCAAACCGTGATTTTTCTTGGTGTTGCAGAGCCTAGTCAAGCGGTCACCTTTGCATCTTAAATAGACACCATAACTCTGTTGGATTTTAATCAGCCTGCGTTAATAATACATGCGTTATGCTGCACGTTATTCCTACATAAGTTGTGAATTGAACTTAAAACAAGTGCACATGCACTATATTGGAAAGAGACATACGGAGGCTGGAATTCATGAATTCTGGGGTTGAGGCAATGATTTTATATTGAAATCACCCGTGGTTACTACTCATATATTGCTGCGCTGATTTAAAGTGCAGGTCTCATAATGCTTACTTTTATTATTACAGGGTCACCAATACGAGACAGTTTCGGGCTTTGTATGTGAAGCATTTGGATACATCCCAAGGACAGGTGAGAGCATCAAGGTGGTTCTTGAAAGGGAAAACGAAGATGAGAATGATGAGGCCAATGCTGATAACCAGGATGTAAAGGAGAAATATCAGATTTTCAAACTTGAGGTAATCAATTTGTTGTTTTCCGGAAATCATATTTGTGTTTCTTATAACTTCTCATAAGTTAGAGAGGATAAATTGGGGAGCTTAGGGAGCCAAGCGTATTAATAGTGTAATACAATGACTACAGTGCATGTGCCTACACTAATAATATGCTAGCTCTTAACAATTTGTATAATATGAGATGCTTCCACAGTTCCTTCCCCATATAGAGATGGTAACAAGTTCGACTGTGATTTTAAAAGAAAAAAAGCAAACTAATAAGCTGAATCTAAAGCTTCAGCAGAAGTACTTTCTTTAGTTCCTTTCCCCCTTTGTTTCCTGTGTAGAATATATGCAAGTCTATTGTTTTTGGTGCAGATACTAGAAGGAAATGCCAGAAAGGTAAGTGCTGTTCGGTTTGAACGGATAAATAATGATGATAAAATGTTGAAGACCAACGAAGTAACTCGGTTGGTCCCTAAAATCATGAAAAGAAAATGGAGCAGTGATGAGGATTCAGACGGTGCAGAATATGATGGAGATGCATTCAGGAAGAGACCACAGGATGGCCTTTCTGATGAAAATGAAGATGAAGATGAATAAGATAGTTCTGGCAAACATTAAGCTCTTTTTTCTTTTCTTTTCTGGGCATGTGCCATTTTTGCAACACCATAAAAGATGTGAAGATTGAGAGAAATCCTGGAGAATGAGAATCATTGATTAGAAAACACGTAGAACCTGTAACAGATGAAGATAGGCATCTACATTATTGAATTGTAGTTGGCTTTATTTACGGGTTCTTTGTCAAAGGTTTAGCTTGTCGGAGATAGTTCTGTCTTTTTTAATAGCTTTTTTAATAGCATGAAACACTTTTGGTAAGTAAAAATTATTATTATACTAGAAAAATATAAATATTCCTCATCCTTTAACTTTATATAAAATTTTATTTCGGTTCCTTAATTTTTTTATTCTATTTTTGTCTTTTAATTTGTAAAATATTATCGTTTATATCCTTTAACTCTCTTAATATAATTATTTTTTTGAGTCATCTCATCTTTCTCTTTTATCCTTCTCTTTCCAACTTTCTTTCCTCTTTAATTTTTTTTTTCTCTCCTTGGTTTTCTCTGTTCGACTCAACTCTCTCTTCTCTTCTTGTTCTTCTTCGTCCTAAACCTGATATCAAGGCCATGGCGCAGTCGACTGAGTCCTAATCCTCTACCATTTTCATGAGGGTACTACTACTAGCATCAGGAAATATTTTTCCTGAGAGTTGGCAAAAGCAATCTCCGCCTTTGTATGTGTCAAAGTTTGAAGCTTTAACTAAACAAAAAATATAAAATCAACAGAGCCTTTCACTTTGTGTATGCCAAACCACGCAAGCCTTTTCATTAATTAATTAGTTAATTTTATATAATAATTAAATTTATCTGATGGGTTGTGCTGGCTTTTTCTGGAGTTTTTTGATTCTCTGGGTTTTGTGAAACTGTTTGGTGGTCATTTTTGACTTGATAAACATACTGGCATCCACAGCAATGATGCAGTTGTGTCTCTGTTCTAGTGGACTTCTGGTGTTTGTTTTATTCTTATTCTCAAAGAGCTAAAAGATTCACATGGTGTAAGATTTTGGACAATTCTTGGTTGATCATTCTCAAAACCCTGTTTTGGCACTAGCTTTTGTATTACTCTTACAATTTTGACTATGCTCTGTTTTTACGCAATTGGTTTTTTTAAACTCTAAACAGAGGAGGTATATGATTAATTTAGTCAACACTTACTGAGCAACTTGGAGAGGAATCCACAACCACCAAAGCCTATTCTATTTTGCCTCTTTGACTTTATCACTGTCTCTGCATTATCACTGCCCTTGTGGTCTTGTGCTGAGCTAAGATAGGTTTGTTTGTGGCATGAAAGAGGTGGAACCAGGGAGAAGAAGAAAAGATGAAGAAGAAGAGGTGAGAAAGAGTTAGGGAAAGGAGAAAGGAGAAAAAAAAGAAAGAGGCGGAGAGAGAATGATGAAAGAGAATGATGAGATGACTATGCAAAAACAAAAAAAAGAATACCACGTGTTGCTAATTTGTCACATATGTGCCAACTCAGTATTTTCTCTTACTAATATTGAATTAAGGCCCTTTGAATTTGATGAGCTTAAAAAACAATTTTTATGAATGTAGTTTAATTATAATAATTTTTATTAAAAGAAAATTATTTTATATTTAAATATAATAATTGTAAAATGCTTTTGCATTAAAATTTTCAATCGTGTTATTTTGTTTTCTCTTTTTTTTTTATTGTCATATGTTTTTCTTAAGCAAAAAATTTTAACTTAAAAAAAATACTTTTTTTACTTTTTTTTAGAATTCTAAACAAACACTCACTTTTTTATTAGAAGAATTTTCTTTAAAAAAAAAGTCCAACAAACTGCTTTTTTTTTGTCAAAAAAAGATTGTAACTTTAATATTCTAGTTTGTGGGTCTAAACTAACTTTTATTTTCTTATATAAATGAGTTATCTTTAATTAAACTAAAAGAATTAATTAATTAAAATGTATGTAAATTTTAAGATGGTTGTTACGCTACTGCCTATCGTCTTATTTTTGAACTGTAATAATATAGTCCACCCTTCTACCTCTTTATTTATATATTTTTTTGATATTAATAGATTGTTTTTTATATCATATTTTTTTAAATATTTTTAGATTTTTTTGAAATTTTTTACTTAAGAAAAACAAAATTTTTTTAAAAAATTGTTAAATGAATAATACAAGAAATGTAAAAAAAATTTTAAAATACATGATAAAAATAACAATCAAATAATATTAATAAATAAATAAATAATATAAGAGTTAAAAATATTATGCTGCAGCGCCATAACAAATGCCAAATTTTAAATTGGAAAAGCACTAACTAATGATTTGATTGTTGAAAGGATACCCTCTAGAAATACAGTAATTTGAATAACACTTTTTAATAAATTCCTCAATGTGCTCCAAAAAATTAGAAGATAAAATCCCCATTGCTCCTAGTTAAGTGGATGTCATTTATATAGGTGAAGGTCAATCATTTAATATTATAATATACAATTTATGAGTATCGATAATGCGCCTCAGTGTGAAGTGCATTGGTTGATTAGAGCCACCTCTTTTTAATTTTATCAATAATGTAATGTAACTTCTAATAAATATTACTTTTACACAACGTGTTTCCTTTTTACACCTACTTTTATTTTTATTCTTTTCCTTTCTTGCTGAATCAAGTATTGATGCAGATCCGAATTCTTCAATGCAAAGGGAATTCCTTTCTATCTTTTTTTAAAAAAAATTAAAGTTTACAGGAAATAGAGGTTATCCTATTTTAAGAACAAAGCATGTCATAAATCTTAGTAAAAATTTATAGTGGTAATCGCTAACCAGAGAAAATTGCTAACAGGAAAATTTGAATTTAATTATTCTTTCTCCTCTCTCATCTCTCATCTTTGTAGTATTACTCATGTGAAATATACAGAGAAATGATACTTTTATGCTTCTCTCTTTCATACTTTATTTTTTACTATAAATATAATATATAAAAGAAAAATGAGATTCATACACTCATCTCTCTCACAATTTTCTTACATTTCTTCTCATATATATTATTTTATTATTTTTTATCAATTATCTATTAATTACATATATTATTTTTAGACTCTATTCAGTACGCCACATAAAATAAGATAGTTAATAGTATTGTATAAATTATTCATCTAATAAACTTTTATAATATCATGTATTTGTTATGATAATATATAATACAATGAATTGGATAATATAATTATATTATGTGCTTATTGTAACAACGTATAATATGTAAGATTATATAACATAATAATAGTGGGACAGTGATAGCGACAGTGTTAGTAGTGGTATGAGTAGTGGTGGCGGTGGTGAGTGTCGGCGTTGGTGGTAGTAGGACTAGAATGCAGTGGGTGATCACCATATAATATTATCTCACACATTTCTCTATATTTTTTTATACGGTGATGATCATATAAAAAGTTGTATCCGTATAAGTTAATACAATTATTTGTAGACGTTAAATATCATATAAGACTATATTATATTAATTTACACTATCCAATACTCTTTTATATGGCATATTGAATATGACATTATATATTATATCTAAGGTGAAAAATGAAGTGTGAAAGAAATGAGTATGAGAATATCATTTTTTATATAAAAATAATAAATGTGATTAATAGATAATAATAAAATAATATATATAAGAAAAATAATAAAATAAATGTAGGAGAGAGAATTGTGAAAATATTATTTTTCAAATATATATATAAGAACTAAGTAACATGAAAAATTTTCAAAAAGGGTGTTGGAGTTTGAATGAGGTGTCATGGGGAGTTTCTTCCCTGTATCCAACATTTGTTCACCTTGGTGACAACTTTTGTTGCATACTCGCCATCTGTTACATTTGTCTTCGAAATTTTAATTTAATTCATCTTATTCCCAATTTAAATAATTATATAAGTTGAATTAAGGAGCCTATTTATTAGACCAATTTTTATATTAAAATTTTTATTTATAATACTAAAATTCATTAATGCATTATCTAAGGAAATATAGCAAAAGTCTTTTTTACTAAATTTTACATGTTCTTCTTGGACCCCCGTCATATTGCTCATGTAAAAGGGGCTTCTATCCTATTGCCATAATTTGGGGCCATAGGATAGAATATATATATATATATATATATATTTTTTTTTTTTAATTTTTAATATTAATAAATTATTATTTATATCATATATTTTTTTAAATATTTATATTTATAAATAAATATTATTAAAAAAATTATATATAAATAATATAAAAATATTCAAAAATATTTTAAAAATTACTAAAAAATTATATGACCTACATAATAATTAATTAATATTAAAAAAATAAGATAAAAAATTAAAAAAAATATAATATTTAAATACCAAAGTATATAGTACAGTCTCATTTTTAGAGATGCACATAACGAGCACCAATGTAAAATGCTCCCCCCTCTGCCCACTCACTAACATTGAGATGCTGATTAACGGTTTAATTACAAATGCTAATTAACACAAATTGTGATATTTGTGAATGGTACAATTTAAATATTAACGTTTCTTTTAATACCTTTTATTAGGTGGGCCCTTCGGAGGGATGAAAGTTGGCTTATGGGTAGGGCTTTAACTTACTCTTGGGCCGAGTTTTAATATATTCACTTTTTTTTTTAAATAAGAAAAACTTAAATACAAGTTTAAGTTTTAATCAAGTTAAAATTTATATTCAAGTTTAATTTATTTATTAAATAAACCGAGCTTAAACAATTCATGTACATATGTAAGTTAAACTAATAAATAAATTATGAATAATAAAATTATGTTTGTGTATATATATAAAAAAAATTATTTTTAATTATATATAAATTAATGTATTTGTCTATATTTTTGATAAAATTGTATATATAATATGAAATTTATTATTTTATTGATAATCCAATTATTGGCAAACTTAACAAATATCAAATTTCCATGCCAACTTCCACAATTTCACCCAAAATTTTGTATGCTGATTGCATTTAATGAATGACATAAAATTCAAGCCATTCCAATAAAACTTAAAGTAATTTTGTCTAACACTACCCAAATAAAAAACATACCCTAATTTCTATATATTTACACATAAAACACAATGAACTGTCTTTGGCAATTTCACAATCAAAAGTACTTTTATCCAACACTCTCCCAAAATGTGTTGTCTTGGAAAGTATTTCTCCACCGGTTGCTCATCAAACTAGCATTCAGTCTTGTTTCTCACATGCCCCTCATATAAAAACCATTTATCAAGTGCTAGAATTTTAGGCTTAATTTGCTGGATCTTTATATAGATAAGGCAATCCACATATTTGCAGATATCTTGGGAATTAATCAGAATTGAATATATTCTTTCAGAGATCATTAAATAGTTTAGTAACAATCAACATCATTGCTATCACCTAGATGGTCACAGATTATTTTTGTATGAGTTAGAACATCCACCTCTTTGCTTGTGTTGATAAGGCAATATTCAGTACAAGAACATAGTCGGTAATGTAAGATTTATAAGGATAGTAACATTGTTCCAAAGCTATCATGTTACTAAACAAAGTTTCAGTCTTCTTCCACCAAAATCTGTGGGAACCCAAGAATACGTCCTAAAAACTTCACGTCATTTGCTTGTGTTTGAATTCAACTTCACTGTTGCTTCTTGTGAATCATTTGCACTGTATGAAAGAACATGCCTTATAGCCTCTAAAATGATTGTTTATGAGGTTTACTGATAAAAGAAATGCTTAAACCTGGATTAAGACTTGTAAAAATTGTTAAGGAAATGTTCGCACTCAAATCTAAACTCAAACTCAAGTCGATCAAATTTGTAGGTATGAATATGGATATAAGTGTCATCCCGAGTTTTGGCATAGTTAGAATTTGTAAAATTCTCTTGTTGGTAGATAATGTTGAAGATAACATAGTGCCAAGAATAGGTTTCTAGATTGCCAAAAAATAAATAAACTGCTACAGGCTAGCTACTAAGGAATTCAAAGAGGAGGAAATTCATTAAACATTCAAGTCAGAGATTAAAGCAATGGAAGCAAATATTATTTGAACATAACATAGAAGGAAAGGAAATCCACTAAACACAAGTTACACAAAAGCTTTAAATCTACAACACTAATTGATGATAGAAAATATTGTTTGAACAATACTGAGAACAAGGATAACAAATCCTGCCATGGAAAGAACAATTTGCCAAGGTGTCTTGAAATAATTTTGTTTCACAGTGGCCACCATGTTGTTAAACCCAATGTTATAGAAGTCATTCAAATTTGTGCAAATGTGATTGTATTCAGGATTAGAATTCACCTGAACGATCTCTTGGTCAATACCATTAAATAGTTTAGCCATAATATTGCTATTACCAAGAAGGTTGAAGATTATTTTCTTATGAACCAAGATATCCATGTCCTTGCTTGAGCTTATAAGGTTATCCAACATAAAAATATACTGAGTAATGTAAGATTCATAAGGATAGTGACATTGCTTTAATGCTACAAAATTACAAAACAAAATTTTAGTGCGGTCCTCCACCTCAATCTTTGAGATATTAAGAACACTCTTTAAAAAACTTTGTGAAAACTCCAAGTCCAATAAACATTTGCTTGTGCTTACATTGAACTTCAATTCAACCTTGTTTCATCTTATAACTCGATTGCACTATATAAAAGATTCTTAATATTTTTAGGATCATTGTCCATTGGAATCTGTCTTTTAGGTAGTTGTAACTCAAATGTTTTAAGAAGACATATGAAGTGCTTTATTTTAACATTAGGGTTAGACTCCAAGTTTTGACTATTGTAATCTTTAAAGAACTTAAATGTCAGTTTAGGAAATGAATCGAGATAACTATGAAGGTGAGTGTTGGTCGGGGAGAAATTCTCTATTGAATAACTCCTCAAGAAAAAAGAAAGGAAGTTGATTCTCAAGTCAAATCAAATCTCATGTTATATTGTCCGATCCAACCAAGGGTTTTCAGGGATACAATCATTATATTATATCTCTTGCAGAAGAGGTGAATTATGAAAATAGCATCCACTAATATCACATTCACAAGCTTTTTCTTGCTAAGCTTGATGTTCTCTGTGTAACAAGTACGAACCGTTAGTTTTGTACTTTCCATAGAGCTAATCAAATCGTCCAATCTAGTCTCATCTCTTCCAATGATACTTTTGAAAACTATCTGCCGGATCTTTCCATGATTTGCAACTTCCGGTTGCCATAATGAAAAGGGCCGATTGAAACAATCTTTGAAGTATAAGCATTTTTCTTTAGTTGACGTATTATATGGGGCACCCTATAGATGCAGCATTCAGTTGAAAAGAGAGGTTCTAGGCTATCCTTGAGCATTGCTTTAATGTCAATGATTATATCATCTACCATCTATCAAAAGTTTGACTCAAAAGAATTAAAAAATTATTCCTCAAGAAACCAAACAAAAGGAAAGAAAAGAAAGCATCAGAAAAGGGGCATAAAATATAGCAACACCTGACTATTTGGCTGGTTGGAAGAAATAGGAAGATGTGTATCTGGCATTTTATGGGTTTCCATTTTTAATTTATTTTTATTGGCGACACCATGGTGGTCTATGTTGAATATATATCTATCAATTTTGAGTTGAAAAAGAATTAGAAATCTATCAATTTGAAAATTTTAACCAAATACTAATTAATTACTTCTTTTTTATAGTGCTTTTAAAAAAAGAAAAAAAATTACAATACAGTTCAAGATGTCTATTACATTATTCATAGACCTAAAACAAAAAATAAAATAAAAACTAATAATAAAAAACTTCAACTCTTATGCTGCAAATCCCCTATATTATATGTATCATACATATTGGTATGCCACTGCCTACAAATGTAAAAAAAAAAAAAAAAAGTAAAAAAGAGTAGTATTATTTATATAAATTTTATTTATAAATTGAACAAAATTATTGAAATGGTTATATATAAATTCAAGTTGTCATATTTAATTTTTTTCAGTTAAATTCACATAGAGTCTTTTTAATAGTTTATATATAATTTATGAATAAAAATTTGTGTACATATCATCACTCAACAATTGTGTAAGAAAAAGAAATGTGAAAATAAAAAGGTTGTTAGTTTGAATGAGATGTGATGGGATGTTCTTCCCCCTATATCCAACATTTTCATATCTTTGGTGACATCTTTTGCTGGGAATGCCAATCTATACCTAATCTTTTTGTTTGCTTGTAAAAATTAGAAGGTAAAACCCCGTTGTACTCCTAATTAAGAGTGGATTTTATATAGGTAATTAAGTAAAGGTCAAGCCTTTAATAATATAATATTATTAGTATTGATTATGTAGACCCTGGGGTAAGTTTCATCAAGTCTATATAGAATAATATATTTGGTTCTCTTTTATTATAAAATGATGGGATCAACTTTTTAGTGAGTTTATTCTAAAATAATATTTAGTGGCTTTATTCTAATGCTATATAATATATATAACATCCTAAATTTCTCACACTACAAGTTTTTTAAGGAGCACTTATGAGAAAATACTCATCCCTTCCTTAAAAAATAATTTAATTAAACAATTATTTTTTTTATTTTAAAAACATATACATAACTCTACTTAACTTAATTATATTAAGAATATTTTATTTAGATTCTTTTAAAAAAAATTATTAACCTAAATTAAAATAACAAAATTACCTTTACTTAAAAGTTAAAATATTCACTCACTCATTAAGGCGATGAACAACTAATAGTTTCATTCAACAAGAAGATGAACATTGAACAATTTCAAATAATAATTTTTAAAATAAAGAAATTTTAAGTAATGATATTTTTAAAAGAATTTTTTTTAAGTAATGATACTTTTAAAATAAATAAATAAAATTTCTTAAGTCATGATATTCTTAAATAAGAAAAAATAAACTTTTTTCAAGTAAATATACATTTTTAAAAAAACATTCAAGTAATGATTTTTTTAAAACAAGAAAAATGAAAATTTTTTTCAAGTCATGATATTCTTGAAACCAATTTTTTTTTTCCAAGTAATGTTATTTTAAAATAGAAAAAAGTAATTTTTTTATGTAATTATATTTTAAAAACAGAAAAGAAAGGAAAAAATCTCAACTAATGACATTTTTCAAACAAAAAAGAAAATTTTTTTCAAGTCATGATATTTTTAAAACAAAAAAAAAATTTTTAAGTAATTATTTTAAAACAAAAAATTTCAAGTCGATATTCTCAAAATAGAAAAAGAAAAGTAAATCTTTTTAGGTAATGATACTTTTAAAATAAAAAAATAATTTTTCAAGTAACTGTATTTTAGTCATATTATATAAAAAAAATTTATTTGATCAAAAGATAATAATCAATTTTAACATTGTTAAAAAAGTAAGTTTAGTTATAATTTATTTTTAATTTAGAAAGGAATGCTATGTAGATTTTTAAAATAGAGAAGAAATTATATAATTATGTAATCTTTTAGAGGATGAAAAACTTCTCTATTTTTTTTTTAAATGTTATTCCATCTCTAAATGTATTAAGCCCTTAAATTGTGACCTTTATATAGTACAAATAAATATTTTTTTCAAAAGTTATATTAATTATTTTACTAATGTTATTGAATTAGAAGTAAAAGTTCATGGTTTTTCTGATAATCATTCATGCTATCAAATATTTATCTTTTATTTTATTCATTTTTTTATTTTAAAATATGGTTGGATAAAGTATAATCGAGGGAAAGGGAAGGTTTCATTAAAACTTTTACTGTATTTGGGAGCTTTATAAGAAGGGAAGAAGAATGAAGAGTTTTTTTTTAAAAAAAAATTAGCTTCCCAAAATATTGTTCCAAACTCATCCCATTCAGACATATATTCTTACGTTTTAAAAAAAAAAGGGAGCACCTATTATTTTATGAGAAAATACTCTTCCTTTTCTTAAAAAATAATTTAATTATACAATCATCCATTTTATTTTAAAAAAACATAACTCCACTTAACCTAATTATATTAAGAATATTTTATTCAAATTTTTTAAAAAAAATTAATAATCTAAATTAAAATAACATAATTACCTTTACTTAAAAGTTAAAATACTCACTCACTCATTAAGGCGATGAACAACTAACAGTCTCACTCAACAATATGACAAATAATGAACAATTTCAAATAATGATAGTTTTAAAATAAAAAAAATTTCAGTAATGATATTTTTAAAAGAATTTTTATCAAGTAATGATACTTTTAAAACAAAATAATTTTTTTTTTCTTAAGTCATGGTATTCTTAAATAAGAAAAAATAAACTTTTTTCAAGTAAATATACATTTTTAAAAAAAACATTCAAGTAATGATTTTTTTAAAACAAAAAAAATGAAATTTTTTTTCAAGTCATGATATTCTTGAAACCAAATTTTTTTTTCCAAGTAATGTTATTTTAAAATAGAAAAAAGTGATTTTTTTTAAGTAATTATATTTTAAAAACAGAAAAGAAAGGAAAAAATTTCAACTAATGACATTTTTAAAACAAAAAAGGAACATTTTTTCAAGTCATGATATTTTTAAAACACAAAAAAAAAATCTTTTTCAAACAATTATACTTTAAAACAAAAAAAAATTTAAGTAATTATATTTTTAAAATAAAAAAAAATTTCAAGTTGATATTCTTAAAATAGAAAAGAAAAGTAAATTTGTTTAAGTAATGATATTTTTAAAATAAAAAAATAATTTTTTCAAATAACTATATTTTAGTCATATTATATAAAAAAATTTATTTAATCAAAAGATAACGATCAACTTTTAAATCGTTAAAAAATTAGGTTTAATTTATAAGGGATGGCTGTGTAGATTTTTAAAATAAAGAAGATGTTATATAATTATGTAATCTCTCAGGGATGAGAGAATATTTTAAGGGGAGACTAAGCTACCGTCACCCCAATTTTGATTTTTTTATATTTTTTTAATTTTTTTATTTTTTAAAATTAATTAATTATTTTTTATATCATTTTTTATATTTTTTTACTATTCATCCATAACTTTTTTTTTACTATTTATTTGTAAGTTAAAATTTTCTAAAAAAAAACTTCTCAAAAAATTTTTAAAAAATACATGATATAAAAATTACTTAATTAATTTTAAAAAATTTAAAAAACATTAAGAAAAAATAAAAATAAAATTCCAAAGATTCCCTACCACTCACTGTAACTCCCATATTTTAATCTATTTTTTTTTTAAATGTTACCCCATCTCTAAATATATTAAATCCTTAAATTGTGACCTTTATATAGTACAAATAAATATTTTTTTCAAAAGTTATATTAATTATTTTACTAATGTTATTGAATTAGAAGTAAAAGTTCATGGTTTTTCTGATAATCATTCATGCTATCAAATATTTATCTTTTATTTTATTCATTTTTTTATTTTAAAATATGGTTGGATAAAGTATAATCGAGGGAAAGGGAAGGTTTCATTAAAACTTTTACTGTATTTGGGAGCTTTATAAGAAGGGAAGAAGAATGAAGAGTTTTTTTTTAAAAAAAAATACGACCTTTAATTTACTTGACGATTTTTCTTTTACAATTTATTCCTTTATATATATCTTTATATTAATATGAGTTGTCTCAAATCCCTTCATTAAATATCTGATGATTTATTTCCTTTTCATTGGTTGCCACCAATTTCATTTTATGGAATTCGCGCACTAATCTCTTAATGTGGCTGATGTTATCGGAGAGTAACAAGCACGAACCCTTAGTTTTATAATTTTCACGAAGCTAACCAAATCCTCCAAGCTTGAGTTCTATGAATTTCCTGAAAATTTTCTACTTGTATTTTTCCATGTTGTTCAGTTCTAAATTGCCATAATGAAAAGGGTCTATTGAAACAATTTCGGGGTATAAACTTGTGTGTTTTGTTCACGGATTATATGGGGCACCCTATACATACAACATGTAGTTGATAAGGGAGGTTCTTCCCTATTCAGCAACATTGCTTTGATGTGAATGATCACATCATCCCCCATCTATCAAATTTGACTTTGAAAAGAATTAGCAATTTCATAGACAAAGGCATGCAAGAAAAAATAAACAAAAAGATCATAAAAAAGAAAAGAAAGAGGAAGCATCAGTAACAGGTGTAGTTGAGGAATCAGGTTTGAGATGATGGTCTGCCATGTCCACCATTTTTGGTTCATTCTTATAGCCCAAATCATTCTGGTTCATGTTAGACATCTATAATATTGAAGAATTAGCAGTCTTATAAGTAATGAAGCACCAGGAAGTGTTCAGAAATAAAAATCCTTCACAAGAGGGGGAGTACGATAGAAGTACTTGATTTTCAAAATGGTCTGAAGAATTAGAGTGAGGTATGATGAGAGGTTCAAGTCCACCATTTCTTCAGTCTATATTTGCAGTTTCATATGTCTTTTTCCAGAACAAAACTTTTTTTCAATACTATTTCTATATATTTGCAGTTGAAGAATTTTAGTCGTACAGCAGTTCATAAATAATTACAATTGATATAATAATATTGTCATTAATGAATTAAAAATGCAAAGTTAATAATACATTTTTTTATAATATTACGAGATTCAATTCTATACTTTTATATTTTTGATATATAAGATGTAACTCGTGTAATAACTCTTTTAAAAACAAACGTAGTTTATGAATTACAAGCCTTTAGGAAAAATCATAATGGGGTTGAATGAAAAAGTGCAAAATCAAATGGGGTTAGTATGAAAAGGTTTTATATCACATTATAATTAGAGCAAATGATTTTTATATAATGATTTTGTTTAAATTTTGGATAAAAGAATCATAATAATTAAATAATAACCAAATAAATTACAAAAAATAAGATGATATACTTTAAAACACGAGACAAATTAATCTTCAGTCAAATCATCAGATGACAAATTGTAATTTACCCTGAAAAAATCACTTCAAAATCTTATCAGTAGAGCGTCCATTCTAATTAAGACAAACCACTCTCGGACTCAATAATTGTATATCAAAAAAGTCTTTGTCATGGTCACATGACTCTACCTCACAAGGTTGAACGGGTGAGAATTTAAGTAAAATGGTCATTAATTTGATCATCTTCTTGTATCCAAAAAAATCTTGTTTCTTACACGTTTCAAATCAACTATGCTATTTGGATGACAGAACATATTGTTTGAAGAAAGATAAGAATGAGGAGCACAATTCCAGCAATGGAAGCAGCACTGTGCCATGGTGCCTTGCAATAATCACGTCTAAGGGCCTTCTTATTGTTCCATGAATCTTTATAAAAGGCATTCAACTTTTTCCAGATATCAAAATAATTAGAATTGAAATTCACGTAGACAAAATCTTTACAGACTAATAAATAGTTTAGCCACGTTGTCACTATCACCTATACAGTTACAAATGATTTCCTGTTAAACCATAACATCCACATTTTTGCTCTTGTTTATAAGACAATTCATGAATACTACAAATCAGAATATCTTAAATATCATATATAGTATAATATATAAATGTAGCAAAAGGAACTCTTATGTCTCTTGACTCTCTTCCAATGTAGCCACGCTTACTAGGTTTGCATACTTGAGTTTTTTCCTCAAGCTCTTGGTCACCGCAGCTGCATCTACTCCTTCTCCAATTATCACCACATTGTCTCTCTCTTCCCTTTCAAAACCAACCGACGTAACACCTAAATATGCATAACCCATTCATAAGTAACTAGTTCAAAAATCAAAGCCTAATTTATTATAATTTATTATTTAATTAGCTTGTAGTATTTTATATCTAAATTTTATTTACAAAAATAATTATATAAATGTTAAAATAATAAATAATATTATAATATTATAAAATTATTGCTGAAATTGACCACCAAATAAATCAATTAGCCCAAAATATATAAATGTTTTAAAGCTTATCTTTTTAACATTTTTATAAACAAACTGATTTGAAGACAAATTTTAAGATATTGAATCATTTACAAAAAATCAAATAATTGCAATCAGGATATCAAAGAATGATGGGGAAAAAAAAAGTAAGAAGTGTATATTGTTTCTTAAGTTTGAGATCAAAATAAACATGAAAATTGTGATTATGATGAGTGATGATGGATCCCCCACCTTGTGCCCCCGTGGCTATGCTCATGACCTTGGTCCTGCATCTCTGGCTGTTCAGTGGCACCTCAATTACGATCCTTTGCTGCACCATCTATAATGAAATCCATCCATTTTATAAAAAATAGATGAACTAACACATTTCAATGAAATCAACTATAATCTATCTCTACTATACTTACATATTCCTTTTTTCATAGAATCTCCTTAGAATTCTCTGAAAAGTTTAATTCCAATGAGGGAGAGTGGCTTACCTGCGTAGTCTCCTCTACCCAACCAAAAGATCAAATTAGAGGAATGGAGGATTTTATTGGGTACGTATATATAATGGTAACTGCAATGTGAACATTTTAGTTTGACTAAAGAAACAATTAAGTCAAACACAACTACATGGCGATGGATCCACATATTATGGATTCAACGTGCTTTGCCAAATCAATTTTTAAAACAAAATCAACTGCTTATATCACAAGGTTAAGGAATATGCAACTTCCTGGTTTGGTACGTGTTGAAACTTTTGTTCAATAGTCGTGAGACTCGTTTACAGCTTAATATCACGTTCTCTACCATGCACATGATAAGCAATTCTTTATTTGATTATTTTCTCTGCTACAGTTTACAAGTTTCTATACTAAATTCAAACAAAAACTCTTCATGTATTTTTTAATATTATGTAATTAAGTATAATTAATTATGTATTGTTACGTACAAACAAAACAACGATTCAAACATGTGGCAATGCTTTAGGGAGGTACATACAGCTATAATTAACTCTAATTGTTTTGAGAAACATTATTTAAAGGATTAATAATTAGTGTCCATCAAATTAATTAAGGATTCAACATTCCATTTTGCTTAAAAGAGATATAAAAGTAGTAGATGATGTCAATCCTGGCCAACTCAACTATTGCGTCAGCTTAAGTCATTGGTATCACCCATCTTACTCTGATATAATGGTATAAGATATTAAGATATAAAATATTATAATAATTACGATTTTCATGTTTAGGCCGAAAGCTGCCCGCAGGCAGAGATTGAGAATGGTTTGGAGTCTGTTTGCTATAATTTTGCCATCACTTTTTAAGCCAACATTGCAAAAAGTCAAGAACTAAACAGCCTGATGCTCTAAGCAGAGGAAGTACTGATTCATGAATGCATATAATGTGGGTCACTATAGAAGCTCATGAAAACACCAAGTTACAACTGATTTTACGCAAGAGAGACAAAATACTAGGTGTCATTTGATCTCTAAGAGACTACACAAATGAAAGCAATGCCTGTCTCTGATTTGTCACAAATAAAACAATCTTGTTTCTTCAGAAATAAATGGCTAATCACTGTCCACTCATTCATTTATACATGTTTATGTAATCATTCCAGGAATAAACAACTCACGTACCAAGATTACCTGTACATGGTAATTCCTTTCTCTTTCCTCCTCCTCCTCCTCTTCTTCTTCTTCTTTTTTATTTATTTATTTATTTTTTTTGGTCTTTTCTTATTGGAAGGGGAATTTCCTCATGAATGAAATTGAATGAAAATGGAGCCAATGTTTCACAAAAGTTGAGATGAAAATTACCCTTCAAATGATTAAACAAGATTGGGGTTCCAAGTGAGCTGTTCAACACTCATCCTTCGTAGGGATCTAGCCATATGCTCATTTGAAGCACGAAGGTGTATTAGTCTGTTCTGCATATCTCTGAAGGAAGGAACATTAATTGCGTCAGATACTCTATCATGGTATAATGGATCTTCAGCAAAATTGACAAGTGCCTCTGCAGCATTATCCCTTAGTTCCTCAAACTCATCATGCAGCAAGCCAATGAGAATTGGGATGGCCCCTGCTTCAGCAAGTGCCATTCTATCTGCCTCATCATAACTCAGCTGAGCAAATGCCCCAGAAACATTCTCCTTTACCTCTTCACTTCCACTCCCCAAAAGCTCAACTAGGATCGGAATTGCACCTGATTCTCGGACCACAGGTGTTGAGTGTTTGTAACCTGAGTAATCCCAAATCACATCAGCAGCGGCCGCCTTTGATTCATCATCACCTTCTCTGAGAATTCTCACCAAGTGTCCAGCGATTTCAACAGCATTATCCTCTGCAACAGCCAATATACAAAACACATCCTCAGCTATCTCCTTACCAGAAGTTTCAGGTCCTTCAAGAAGCTCAGCATAAAGACTGATAGCCCCAGCTTGAGCAACTGGTCTAATGTAATCAACATGAGATGAGATCACACCCAGAGCATTACCCGCCACAAGTCTTGTGGTGTCATCTCCATCACGAAGCAACTCAACAAGCACTGGTATCACTCCCAATTCAACAAGCATACGCCTGGCCCGTCTTGTGACTCCAAGTAATCCAATTGCTTGACAAGCTCTTTCCCTGGAGACCATGCTGCCACAACTAGCAGCTTCCACAAGAAAGTGAAGACCTCCTAATCTAGTGAGTACCCTCCTAACATCCCTCAGCAATGCCAACGCACTCAAAATTTCTAAGAGGTATCGTCTAATATCATCTGTACATGAATTTAACAAACTGATGATAATTTCTAACCCACCACTGCTAGCTACAATTGTGCGACTTGTATGACAAAAACTGACAATAATTAGCAAGCATTTTATTGTGACTTCTTGAAACTGCCCATCAGAATGTGACAACCACCTTACTAAAGAATGTGCTGCACCATGTCTACCTATTTCTTTTGCCAACCCACCATCACCTCGACAAGCTATACACTTTAAGCAATAAGCAGCAACCTTTTGTAGAGAACAATCTGAATAATTTGAATGGTTATCACCAAGAATCTCAATGAGGTTAGGTATGATGTGAGCTAAAAGATGCCCAGGGGCCTGTTTAGATAGACGGGCTAGCATGATCATAGCTTTTATTTGCTTAGCCTTGGTCCCCGAGGCCATCGTCCCCTCATACTGACCCAGTGATTGTTCCCAATCGTGGTTAACATTTTTACCCTTTTTCTCAATGTCTGAATGATCCATTTCAGAGAATTCAAACCTAAATCCATAAGCAAAAATAGCATTCATAAATTAAAATATACTAGTAAAAACACCTATACAATTAATACATAGTCAATATTGGAAACAATTTGAATACAGCAATTAACAGATCAGAAATGAAAGAAATAAAAGAGGACCGATTTATACAGCCAGAAAGATAAATTTTGAAGAAAAATACGAAATTTCGAATACCCTTATGGAAAAGCCCCTGAATTTGAAAGAAAGGCAATAGAATCGAGCAATCTGCAATCTGTATCAAAGAAAACGAAGACTATATGATATGTGTGAAAACTTCCCCCGCCAACTTAAGGGTACGGAACTGGCAAGAATACATGTCAAAGACAGAAAACACAAGCCATGAACCGCTCGAACCTGCAGAGACGGAAGCGGGTCGGTGAGTCGGCCCGAGGGATAATCTTGTTATCTTACTCTGTTTTCTTTTATGTTTTTTATTTCTTTCTCCAATGCGAAGTGCACATAAATGGAAGAGGGGGGTAAAAAAGTACTGTGATGAGCCTGAGACCATGTCAGTCGGTTTCTGGGCTTTCGAACATTTTTTAAAATATAATACTAATATCTTATGTATTATAATATATATATATATATATATATATATATAAAAAGATTTCTAAGCTACCCCACCACTTTTTTTTATTTTTTTTATTTTTTATATTTTTTTTAAATTTTTTTATTTTTTAAAAATAATTAAGTATTTTTTATCTTATTTATTTTTTTCAAAATTTTTTAAAATATTTTTAATTTTTTCTTAAATTTTTTTTATATCTCTATTACTATTCATCTATAATTTTTTTTACTATTTATTTGTAACTTAAAAAATTCTGCAACAAATATAAAAACATCTTTAAAAATTTTAAAAAAAAATTATGATATAAAATTTAATTAACTAATTTTAAAAAGTAAAAAAAATTTAAAAAAAAACTAAAAAAAATATTAAAAAAAAATTATAAACTCCCCTACCGCCCACTAATGTGGGCGGTAGAGGAGTATTCTCCATATTATAATTTTCTTAACAAAAAAGGTTTTTCTATAAAGAAAAATTTTCTCAAAATATTTTATTTTCCAAACACACGAAAGCTTAAAAAAGCAAGGAATTTAGCGAACCCATTTCTTGATAGTAGATTCTCAAATGCGAAAAAAAGTACGTCCACTTTGGTACAAAAACCTAAAAGTATTTCATATATACATCATGAAACACTGCACCGAAAAATGCATTATAAACATTCAGTTGGTGGAGCCAGCTTTCAGTTTTCAATAGTTAGAATCATAAAAAGCATCAAACAGTCATGACCTTAACCACAAATGCATGACTTGAAACTTTTTAAATTTGTACACAATGCCATCAAAATAGTTGACAAGTAGCACTCAAGGTACCTTGTGTTGCCAAACAGCATAACAGGCTGTTGCAAATGAAAGAAAACTACTTATATGACCAATAGAATATATATTGCAATATTGGAAGTTTAAGAAAATAAGATACCAATAAACGAGTCCAATTATAAAGAACAACAATGAGACTTGAGGAGACCAGACAAGGGGAAAAAAAATTTCGGCAGTCCTCACTTCTGACCGCTGACCTCAGTAGGTTCCACCACCTCAGCTTCTACAGTTTCTGGGGTCCGGGGCTGGGCTCCAGTGTACTCAACCTCACCAGCAGTTGACCATTTACCAGAAAGAGCCATACCCATCATCTCGTATATCTTTCCTCCAAGCTGTGCTGGATTCTCCGGCTGCATTCCAACAAGGAATTGCGTCAAAAGATAGAAGTTATAGACATAGCACTAGGTGTAAATGACTGCAAGAAACGATTCGTGGAATCTGGGGCATCTATGTGCCACCTTGTCTCTACTATCAAATATAGAAAGTGTATCACCCAATATGTAAAGCAACTCATCATCGCATGGCCTAATTTCAGAGTAAGAATGGTTTCACAACAATAATAACAAGCCATGAGCTCACCGTATAACCACTGGAAACCAAAGCTGCATCATACAATAGATCGATTGCTCTAAGGGCATCTTGATCATCAGGATTTGTTTTGGAGGCAGCCTGGAAATTAGCATTAAATTATGTTATAATGATTGCGATCAGCAACCAGTACCATTATACCTATTATTCAAAACAAAGGACATAAAGTGAGGATTCCCCATGTATCATACATTCAAGTTCCTGATAATGGGGTGGTCAGGGTTGATCTCAAAAATCCTTCTGCTTCTCATGAATTCCAAGCTGGAGGTATCACCAACTGTTTGTGACTTCATTAGCCTGCGGCAAATTTGATTACATACTGCACATTGTCATTTAAATTTTCAAAACATGTCATTTAACAGCTCAAAAAAGAGGACTAACCTTTCCATGTTTGCAGACCAACCAAATTTTCCTGACACCAGAACACAAGGCGAAGAGCTCAGTCGATTTGAAATTTGTACATTTGCAACTTTATCTCCTAAACGTTTCTTAATCCAGTCACAGGTCTGGCCAAATTCCTGCTTCATCTCCTTTTCCTTTTCCTCATTCGTATCACCTGCAAAGAAAATTACTACATTTACACCAGAGCAAAATGGGAGAACAAGTTTGAACTGTCAAAAAGAATTAAACCATGAATTCATTCCATGATCAACACAAGTCTGTCTCTTAAAGAGATACTACCAAATATTCTGGTCAATGAAATGCTATTACTCCTTGACTACAAGTGCTTGCCCATTGTAGAATAGATGCAAAGCAATCACCAAGAAGAAGCATAAAGAACAAAGAAGTCTTGCGCATCCTATATACAAACTCTCGCTATAATCAAAACTGTCAGAAAGGTTTCAGGGTACAAACCTAGGTCCAAGTCTTCCTTGCTAATGTCAACAAAATTCTTTTCTTTGTATGATTTCAGGTTTTGGATGGCAACCTCGTCAATTGGATCCACCAAAAACAGAACCTATAAAAAATAATATCACAAAACATCAGTATATGTAAATTAATACAAATCGGAAAAACAAGATAAAAAATTATCAACTCTGTCAAAGGGCAGGCATATACTTCAAGATCCTTCTCAAGAAGTCTCTCTAGGAAAGGTGTGTTCTTTGCACTGGTCACACTGTCAGTGGCAATGTAATAAATATCCTTTTGATCAGGTTTCATGTTCTCAACATATTCGTCCAAGCTTATCAACTCCTCTTCGCTCTGGGATGAGAAAAACCGAAGCAATGGAGCAATACGTTTGTGGTTCTCGCGATCTTCAATGCAACCCAGTTTCAAGTGCTTACCAAAGTTCTCCCAGAACTTCTCATAGTCCTGCATTACACAAAAAAGGGATCTGGTAAACTAAAACTGGAAAGCATGCCATCCTTTCTTAAAGGGCAGAAATATAAAAAGAAATGGATTATGAAAACTACAATGAGCAAGACAATGGAGCCATCTAAAATGGTTCCACTTCCTCCATAATTTACCAGGCAAGCAATACAAACCTGCTTACAAGGACGAATTTTCAGAATAAGAACATACCTCTCTGTTCTCACTCATGGATATCCCCAGAATCATGTCAAAAGCCTTGCGAACTAAACGCTTCCTCATAATCCGAACCTTCAAGCACAATGTAGAAACAAAATTAAGCAAGACGAAACTAGTAAATTTTGTATACATGCATCTTCAAGGACAATTGTATGATCAAATATATGCACTGACTCTATTTACTTACTATGCGGCTCTCTTGAAGAATTTCACGTGAGACATTAAGTGGAAGGTCATTTGAGTCAACAACACCTTTGACAAAGCTTAAGTATCGGGGGAACTATTCAAACAAACAACAAAATTAATGCATGTTAAAATTATGAGAACACCATGAATCTCTTAATGGAATAAACAGCAATTTCCTTATACCAGTTCTCCATCAAAGTCGTCTGAAATGAATATTCTCTTCACATAGAGCCTTATGTTCTTGGTCTTGGGATTGATCATGTCATCCTTCCCTGAGGGGGCAAAGGCAGGAACATAAAGTATAGACCTAAATTCTACCTCACCCTGCAATAGCAGATATCACAGCACATAGGTCATTATAAATAGCTACCATAATGACATCAGCCAAATTAACATTGTGAATATCATTTAGATTACATAATTTTGGGATCTCAAGCTGTAATTTTACCTCCAGAACTCAGAATTTTCACGACCAAATAAAATGTTGCACTACACAGTACACACCATAAGACGGAACTTTTGACTATATAAAGTCTTACCTCTGTTGTGAAGTGTGAGGATGCTAATGGGTCCAGGTATTCATTAAAAGTCTTCTTGTAGAACTCATTGTACTCCTCCTTAGTGACTTCTTTAGGGTTACGAAGCTGCACATATAGACTGATGTCTAAATCTTCCTTCCAGTAGTAAATTTCAGAAAAAATCTCAAAACGTGTGCAGTTGGAATCACAAAGCTCACCCAGATTGGTTGGGTCTCATTGGCGAGCTCCCAATCCCAGTACCGCTCAACAACAGTCTTAGTTTTCTTCTTCTTCTGTCATAACAATGTCATAGCTCAATATATGAATATTCAGGTGCTAAACAATTAAACTTGCTGTGAAAATTATTCATGCTTGATTCAGTACCTCAGTCTTCTCATCTTGTTCATCCTTTTTGGCTTCAGCTGGATCCTCATCAACCTCTACCTGAAATAGGCTCAAAAGTTAATAAATGCCCAAGATATGTCAAATTTACTATTTAGAATCAGGAGGGACACGGAAATAACTAGTAATATAAAGAATATAATCATAAATGGTTTTATTCAAATTAACAAAGATATAGAGGGTACAGTCCTACCTCTTTGGTGTATCCCTTCTCCTGCCAGGTGTATATTGGGAATGAAACAAACTGAGAATAGTTTTTCACAAGCTTCTGAATCCGCTCTGGATGTGCAAAACCTTTGTCATCCCGCTGTATAGGATAAAATGTAAACCTCATTGTAAGCCCAGGGATCTAAAATATGTCAAAAAAATTAATTGAAAGTCCAAAAAGGAAATTCTCAAAATACCTTAAGATACAATGTAAG
Organism: Ceratonia siliqua; assembly: GCA_034509205.1. Lineage (NCBI taxonomy): Eukaryota > Viridiplantae > Streptophyta > Magnoliopsida > Fabales > Fabaceae > Ceratonia > Ceratonia siliqua. The sequence goes on along the minus strand of JASKGM010000011.1, from coordinate 7,407,816 downwards.
TCGAGTTCCTCTTGGAATTAGCTTCTCAGGGTCTGTCTCCTCACGTATTGTATATGAGCTAGCATTAGCCTCTCCTTCCCAAACATATTGTTTATCAGATTTTGGACTTTTAGTTGAGACAACCACCTTCAAACAACAAAATATGTATAACCACCAGATGTAAGGTTCAGAAGTAGAGATTATTGTTACTCTATGCAAATGCATACCCGATCAGAAACGAGAAATGATGAATAAAATCCAACACCAAATTGACCAATTAAATTGTTGTCACCACCAGCATCCTTGCTATCCTTTTAAATAAAACATCTTTGTCAGTACAGTAAAAAAAATTAAATCCAAAAGGAAATAAAGACAACAAATTGATAATATATCCCAAAGAAGAGTTAGGACCTTCAGAGCCTTCAAAAACTTTGCAGTTCCACTTTGTGCAATAGTTCCAAGACAATCAACAAGTTCTTGCCTAGTCATACCTATACCTGTATCACTGCATAAAATAAAGGCTGCAGCACCAACTGAAAGAAACATACATTAATCAAACGTATATATAGCTATTTATCTTACATAATAGTGATAATCCCATTATCTTTATCAGCTTGAATTCGAATATCAAAATCAACTGCATCCTTAGAAAGTTCAGGCTCCGTAACACTTAGAAACCGCAGCTTATCCAAGGCATCACTTGCATTGCTGTGGACAGAATTCATAGATTAACAGATTGGGCAGAGAAGAAATTAGTATCTAAAAGTCAATGAAAATGACGCTTGCTTAAATATTTCTAGAAATAGTCTTCAGAAAGCAAAAGAGAAACTTGAATACATGTTTTCATTAGTTGTTACTTCTGGAAGCTAAAAATAGAAGCTAGCTACCTTATAATTTTTACAAACACTGAGTGGCATGCTACCATATTTTTCAAAACAGGTCGATGCCAGTCCTGAAGCTACAACAACACAAACAGCATCATATTTGACACACTATGGCAGTATGGCCAGACCCACAGGTTTTTTAGTCAATGTGACTATTAACAGAGCTTATCTATGAATTAATCAAAAGGTCAACATGGCTATCTGGACTGGAAAATTATTATATTTAAAAAATAAGTTAATGAAACTTCATTACAATTCAACAGGGTATGGTGGTGTAATATTTCCTAGGTGAGGTATCAAGACAAGAATATGATCAGAAAATAAATTTACAACTTAGTTTAGGCAAATAAAAATCTAAGAACTAAGCACTTAACTTCAAAACACAAAGTTTGAGTGGAGCATAAGAAATCCATGCAAGGGGCAAAACTGAAAAGTAATAACAAGTATTTCATTATCAGTCAATGATTTTGTAGCTTCCTAGTTCAAGTAGCTGCCAGTTAAATAATGGCCAGTCAGCCACTAGACTGCAATAAGTCTAATAAGTAATAACCGACAAACTTGTCTATGTCGGTTGAATTCAGACCCTACTACTGCTAATTATGTGCATCAATTACAATACGGTCACATTTATTATTTTATCTGACTCTCATAAGTTGAGCAAACTTAAATTTCTTTTTCTTCCTTATATGACAATAATGTTAATCAAGTTTCACTTCAATATAACTATACAAGCAGTGAAGAGATAAGTGTATGATGTTTCATTAACTTCAAGTATTTTACTCCACCAGCTGCAGCTTCTGGACTTATTCCCAGAATCAACCAGAACGGAAAAAGGGGGTTCAAGGACAAGAAAGAACTCAAAGAAGCAAACATCTATATCAGCAATAAAAGATACCTGATAAGCTCCCTAAGAAACACTTCCTTGTTACTGTATAAGCTGTTAACAATTAGGTCCATGAGCCGACTAACCTGCCAATGAGGCATAAATTAAAATTAGTCCAAAATCATCATATTATGCTCAATGGCAAACATGTGCTGCATATATGAAAATTGACCGTACATACCTCTGCTTGGTATTCATATCTCTCAGCCGGTGGGGTACTGGATGCATCAGATGCTGCAGCAGTTGATTCATATCGTATGCCCAAAAACAAATCTCTTTTCAAGTTAAGCTTATCTGAAGATTTGAGGGTGCTAGGTTTCTCTGCACTTGAGACAGAATACCATCTGGCTTTGGTGTTATTCTCACCCACCTGTTCGCAATGAAAGATTTGTATTATATATCACAACACTTCCTTAAATTTTTTTTTTTTTAAAAGAAAAGGTGGCGAGGGATCGAGATGGATTTCCTATGCCAAACCTATCAGACAATACAACTTAAAAAATTTACAAATATAAATTCACAACAGAGGGAAACATACAATAAACTGCTTGATATTTGACATAAAAAAAAAAAAATTATCTTGCCCACTACAGTGGCAAATGCACTCTCAAAAGGAAGACCCAAGACCACAGCTACAGTTCAAGATACACAGGATATAATATATCATATAAAATATGAGCTCATGTGATGTGTACATGATTTCACAAAACAAATATAATTCCTAAAACTGAAGACGACAATACCTTAACCACACAAAGTAATCATTATTAATTTAAAGAAAAACATAGCGGGTACGATAGCAGGCAAACGCTGCTGTGATAATCAAATTACGTGATTTATTGTCAAACTACAAAGAAACAATATATAACAGCTAGAAGATGGCCGTAATCCACAGGCAAGGAAACTATATTCCTAATACTAGAAGAATGCATAAAAGGAAAAAGGGGTAAAAGTAGATACCCAGAAACAAACTCCAACAGGGTTTCTCAAGATAACGCCTACCGTTTGAGATTATTGAATTAAATTTAGAGAAAGCATGGAAAACAGTGATGTTAAACGCAAAATATCAGAGAAAAGCGTACCGTATCAAAGCATGAAGAGGAGGAGGAAAGTGGGGCAGCTGCGTTACGGTGACCCGCGCCACCGTAGCGCAGAACGGCAGAGACGGAGCAGCGCCTAGAGAGCCTGTGCATGCTGAGAATAGTGATGAAGGAACCTTAGAGAAAGAAAAAGACGAGAGAGGGCGGGCGAGCGAGTGAAATGCTATCAGCTTCAGGAACTGAGTTAACCAGCGTTAATCAGTAGGGTTTTAGAAGGGTTTGCGGGAGCAGGGGGTTCGGGAAGCTTCTGGAAATTGAGCATTTTCACATCTACCCGAAAAGTGTTTTTTCTTTTCTTTTTTTTTTTTCCTGTTACCGTTTCTTCTTAATTCTCTTTTTTTTGTTATTTATTTTTTTAGTTATTTATATTTTTTACTTATTTTTTATTTATAATATTTTTTTAAATTTTTTGAGATATTTTTATAATTTTTACTTTTCTTTAAAGTTTTTACTTTTTTAATGTATAATTCTTTTTAAATTTTTTTAGTTTTTTTAAATTCTTTTTAAACTTATAATTAATTATTATTATTAAGAAATTAAAAAAACAAATTATTTTTAAAAAAAATTAGGGAGTAACCTTTTTTTATTGCAGTTGATGGATATGAATAAACGAAATGTCGAAATGGAAATGGAACTTTTTGCACGTTGATTAAGTTCTAGAAATGGAAGAGAGATAATAGAGTACAATTTTTTATACGAGTTACATATTTTACCTAAATAATTGATGATATTTGTGTTAAGATTGAAATTTATGAAAGTTAGGTATGCTAAAGTCGGGACAAAGATGGATCCAAGGTTGGATTGGCGGTATCCAAATTTTAATACTTAAATTAAATTAATTTAAGAGTATAATAAATGTAAGCTAAATTTAAAAAGTGAATTTATATTTATAGATAGTTTTGTAATTATGACGTCAAAAGATGGTGTATACGTCTTTGTGGCTTGATGAGCTTGGGCTGGTTATAATTAGGCCTTTTAAATTGGGCTTGAGATTGGCTATGACAATACCTTTTTTATTCCATAACTTTTACAACTTCATACACTATTCATTCATTTTCTTAGATTCATATTTTTTATTTATATGACACACTTTTATATTTGGCGTTTGCTATACTTTTGGGACTATAGTATAATTTTGGTATCCTAATTTTTTAATTTATATATTTTTTATCTTAATTTTTTTTATTTTTTCATATATTTAATTATTATCTAGGTTATATAATTTTTTGAGAATTTTTTAAAATTTTTTTAATTTTTTTTAATTTTTTTACATCTTTTATACACTATTCATCTATAATTTTTTTGATACTATTTATTTATAAACAAAAATATTTTTTAAAAATATAAAAATATTTTAAAAAGTCTTAAAAAATATATATGATATAAATAATAATTTTTTAATATAAAAAAATTAAAAAATTAAAAAAAATTAAAAAGTCTAAACTACTGCCCCAAAGTGGGGCGGTAGCTTAGAATTCCCCTTTATATTTTCATCCTTTTTATAATCTCATTTTATTACTCTAGGTTTTTCTATTCAAGAAGTATTGTCATGCAGATATTTGCACAACAAATTTGTTTTTGTTAGCTCTTAATTTTTAAATAAATCAATTGAGAAAATGTAGCTTGAATTATTATGTATTATGAATTTGAAATTGAAAATTGGAAATTTTTTTTTTTTTGCATTTAATATGATGACTAAAACCCTATTTTGGTCCTCCATAAATATCAATTTTATCAATTTGGTCCTTTTTAAATTTGTGTTATTAATTTGGTCTCAAAGCTTTAAAAAATTCACCATTTTGGTTATTCTGTTAGTTGGCGCTATCTCACTTGACATATAGATGATATAGAACGTTAAAGCTCACATGTCGTCGTTAATTTGCCAACAAACCAAAATTGTTTCACGTCATGCAGACTATCATATCCATTAGAACCATTTCCAAATTGTAAACTCTAGATAACGCAAGGATCCATCTTCGTCAAAAGGTCATGCACTGTGGTGCATCGTAAAGCTGAGATCTGGGCGATTCTTTGACAATGGAAGGCGACGGCAAGGTAAATGACTCATGTGGAGGTAAAAGTGATATCTGGAATGAGCATTCTTCTTCATCTTTTTCTTCGAGGAATTGTCAATATTACAAGTTGTATGACTGGGGCTTCAAGGCTGTTATGCGTGTCTCCAAGACATAAAAGAATCCTAGGAGGTTACATGGCTGTCCAATGTATAAAAGCAAAGTGAAATGTAATTTTTTTTTTTAGTGGGTTAATGAGGCCAAATGTGGAACTTGCAAAAGGTAGAAATTTAGGGGAGGTTTTTGCTAGGTTTGCTTGTGGGGTCATGGCTTTTGTTTGTTGTGTATATTGTTTTCTTGAGTTAGGTAAGGATGAGTGAAAGATGGATATGTTAGGGGCTTGTGTGCTTGTGTGCTTGTGTGCTAGTGACCTATGTAATTGTATTTCCTGTCCTATTATGGAAGTGTCATGGAGAGTAGAGAATTATGTAATCTGGTTAAGAGAATAAAAACAGTTGCATACACCAAGCCTAAGTATGATAGAAGGTTAGCTAAAGAAAAGCTTGAAGCACTTAAAGAAAGAGAGAATACAACAGAAGAAGAAGGCAGCAAAAGATGCACAGAGAAAGGAGGAAGAAGAACGCTCCTCTGAGAATCTTGAGGAGTCACCTGTCAAAATTCAATCCAAAGACAGGATAAAAAGAAAGTTGACATCACTCCTACCAGGAAATCACAAAGAATCTCAACCCAAAAGAGAAGGATGAAACTAGACCTTGAGAAAGCAGCAACTGTAGAGATTTCTGACAATTCTGAGGAAGACAGTTCACCAAATTAAGAAGAAAGATTCAGAGCCCAGTTTGTTGCTTACAGAAGAAACTATGAGTGTGGAAGAAGACACATCCAAGACAATCAGTTTTTCATCTCAGTCAGTTCCAAAAAGGATGATAGCTCCAGTGACAAAGAAGAAGAAGAAGAAATGAAGAATATGGAATAGAAAAATGAGGAACAGAAGAAGGATGAAACTCCTAAGGGACCCTCACTTGAGCTGCTTGATCAAAAAGTTTAGTCACTCACTAAGGAAGTAATGACTCTGAAACAGGATATAAGGCATTATTGTTTGGAAATACAGTATGAAGTTCCTGAGCTAAAGGACAAGGTTGAAAAGCTACTATCAGTTCTCTCACCTAGAGCTCCGAAGCTGCCCATTAGGAGGAAAGTTCATGAACCAGCCCATGTTCCAATTGATGAACCACAACCAACTCTAGCCTCTGAACAAACCTCTGACGCTCAACCGGACAAACAGCCAAGCCATGAAAGTGATCCAAGCCTACCTATTCCAACTGATGTCACCCTCGCACCTGAGCCTTAGAATTTGCTTCTGTCTAAGTCAAGTTGTTTAAGAACTAGTTCACTATGTTTTAGGATTTGATGTTGATTGCTCTGTTATGTTGTTCACTGTGTTGATGTGTTCACCTTAGGAATAGTCCTCTATGTTTGTGTTTCAATGTTTTAACTGTGTCTTGATTGGTCTTTTGATGACTTGGATATTTTAATGGCTCTTTTTTATATTTTGACGCTACCAGTTCAACTCAGTATGCTTTGGATGATGTTGTCTTGTATGATACATGAGTTGTAATGCACTTTTGGGATATTATAAACTTCAGAGGTTTTTATCTCTCTTCGAAATGCACTCTGTTATAATGCCCATTTCATGTCCCCTAAATGTTTTGATAATGCCAAAGGGAAAGTGGTGCAATAATATGCCTAATATATGCTTGAGTATGAGAATTCATAAAATAGACATCAAATATAACAATTAACGAGACACTTTTTTCATTAAGCATAAAATATAGGATTTGCTGAAAATTATAGATTTTCGTTAAAACTTTAACAGAAAGAAACCACATAGTAGTAAAGTGCTAATTACAAAGAGAAACATAAGGTAGTAGATTGTCAAGCTTCAAACCCCAGGGTAACAAATTCAAAAGGTACCAAACCGTAGGTAGTAAACTGTAATCAACCCCTCATTTTATTTTCTATAATGCAAGTTGGACTTAGAGGATCTGGATCCCAGGTTTGACTCCATTTGGGCATTTTGCAATTTCACTCCCTAATAAAATGGATGACATGGAGCCACGTTATCCTTCGCCAAACTGGCCGTCAATCCATCTGGTTCGAGCAATTCACCACTCAAATCGACTGATTATTCAACCAGTTTGTTACTTACCAGTTACTTAAACAAGATTAAGCCATATCATGGACCGGCTAGGTTGGTGTGGTTCGGATAACATTGACTTTTTGAAGTTTTTATTTTCAAATACCAAAATATTTTGTAAACAATTTTATGAAATCACAATGAATTGCTAAAAATAAGTATTTTAGTTATTCCCAGCTTTATTACTAATTTTTGAAAACATACAAGCACTATCAAATTAAAAATTATATATTGACAAATTTGTAGAATTTACTATTTTAGGAAAAAAATTAATGATAATGTAAAATTAAATTATACGCGATCCAATTTTAATTCAATATTTTAATTAGAATAGTAAAAGAATTTTAAAAAAGTAACAACTAAAAAATCTTTATTACTTCATTCTTTCTCTCTTTATATATATATTAACAAATTTAATATTACATGTTATTTTTTATATGCAAAGCGCTTGGCATATTATGTCGTATATAATAATTAAAAATTGATGTAATTAATATTTTATACAAATTAATAAAATGAGAATTTTAATATATTTTAAATTAATAACAATCTCCTTGCATCTTCAATTCATATTATAAATATGGTATTGAACATTTTAAATTTTATAAAACTCCAAATTATAAATACTGTTATTGAACATAAACATTTTGAAGAGATTGAAAAAAAAAAACCATAACTAATACAAGTCCTCCTTACTTACCCCTATAAAATAATGGAGATAATTGGGGTATTTTGTTTTTTTGGTAAAAGAAAATTCGGGTATTATGCATACTTAGTGAAGCAGAATCCCATACAGGTCAAACATATTTACAGATGAAGTGAAATATCAACATCAGAGTTCTCAAAATTTCTTGACAAACTTGATGTGGATGCAAGCTCTAGCTGTAAAGTTGAGGATGTTGGCGTTCTGATGGTGTTGATATCACCTTGCTTGTCTGTCAAATTGAGCCCAAGAGAGCCATGAAGAGTTGAGTACCTATGCGGAACCAACACTAATTTTTGCTGTGTAAAGTTCTCTGATGCCTGAAAGTGCATAGCTGAGGAGCCCCTTTGGGTCTCTGAGAACAGTTTAAGAAACTCTTTCTCCTCCCTCCTCTCTTTCACTTTCTCCAACTGTCTGAACCTTTCTTGAAGAAGAGCAATGGAGGAGTTCACCATGGAAGGATCACTATCGTGCCTACCCATTTGGCCGAGAGTTCAATTTCAAACTTGGTTTTTCTTCATTGAGGGCTGGGGAGAGAAGGAGAGCAATATTTTTGGTGGATTTGGCAAGTAGTGGTTTGGAAGTGATAAATCATACAAGGGTATGTGTATGTTATAGGAGATCATTTTTAACTCTTTAAGTATTAATCTTTTGCATTTGGGTCCTTCTAATTGATTCTAAATGATTGCAGCATAAACTGGAATCTCCTGCTGTTTGACAAAATGCCAAAGAGATAAGAAGTGTGAAAGGCAGTCTAGGAAAGGCAGGGTAGGTAGATGTGTGGCCAAAAGGACTTTTGGAGGAGGAAAAGTACAAGAAATAGATACCAAAATTGATGATGTAGAGTAGCATTTGGAAGGGAGTATTCTGGGGAAAGAATGGTTAGCTAAACCTTACCTGTGGTTTTGTCCATTACAGGCACAGTTTGCGTCGATGAAGATATGGTGCATTTGGTCTTGCTGGTATATTACTTCTTTTCTATCAGTTTTCAACTGTTGAATGACCTATTAATCTTGTTTTTGGAGTTTGTTGGGGAGGGGTCGTGCTGTGCATAGAAGAGAAAAGAAATTGGAAATGAATACTTTTGAGCTTGCCATCAATGATTAAGACCTTTTACATGAAGGAAACTAAGAAGGGCTCTGTTTACATGGGTTTATTAAAGTCTATTTACGTTAATAAGTAATTGTCAGCTAAGTTTGAATTGAAGTTTATCCAAATAAGTTTCTGTAAAAGTTTAGAATAATTTAGACACAAATTTGTTTTGAAGATCATTGATAGGTGAGAGTATTTTTGTAGAGTGTGTTGAACATCCACCTTTAGTGAAAAAAATTGTAAAGTATTGTATTTAGAATAAAATTTTAAAAGTTTAGTTAAACCACTTTTATATTGATCTTTATTTGTTTTCATTATTAAAGTTTTCTCCTCACCTTTAAAATTCGTTATTTTTAATTGAATTTCACTTTTAACCCAATATTCCATATGACGATAAATGTCTACAGTACAAAATTGAGCCCAAAATTGTATAGTATGGTTGCTTTGTGGACATTGTGTCAAGCTGGGTATCATGAAGTGGCAAGGACCATGGAGAAACTCTCCTCTCATCGTAATTTTTTCTCACAATCTCCCACAAAAGCAATCAATGTCACCACATATGCCTATCAATATTTTTTTTTCTCACATGATCTTCTCATCGTCTGATCTCTCACATCTTCTCTCACTTTTGTGAGAAATTGTGAGAGTATTTTTGTGAAAGTAACAAATGTTAAGGCTATCTACCATTCGAGCATGCCAATGAGACCAAACAAAGTGATCTGGATAAATTTGCTTGGTGGTTCTAGGAATCCTGGAAACCTTTAGATTGGGGAATATGCAGCTTATCATTTGATAGAGGTGGACCTAGATTCTGCGGAATGTTATATTGCGCTTTATAACATGTATGATGCAACTGGTAAGTGGGATAAAGTTTCACATGTAAGAGAAATGATGAAGAAAAGAGGACCAAGAAAGGATGCTGGATGCGGTTTCCTTAAGCACAGAGGTCAAGTCCACCAATTTACTGCAAATGATAAATTACAACCCCAAAGCTAAGATAGGTATGCTAAGTAGAGGGAGATGAGAGAGAAGCTGAAACTGGTGAGTCATCTTCCAGACACAAGCCAAGTTTTGCTGTGTATTAAAGGGGAGAAAGAAAAGGAATATGAATTGGAAAACCACAATTAGAGGTTAGTCATAGTGCTTTGTTAAGTGTTCTAAAATTACATTATGTAGTTCTTTCACCAACTGGCAGGCTCGGCAAGTAGTGGAGGTTGTTCATAGTCTAGTTGCTCGAATTTGACATAAATCAAATGTCTAAAAGATAAATACTTCGGTCTAATAAAGGATCATATATTTTGGTATTTAAGTGATTCTTGAATGATACTAAGTGATAAACTTTCACACTTAGATATTGATTTATGGTATTTAAGAATGTTATATATGTTTTGTTTTTATTTTTCTTATTTTATGATTCATTTTAAGTATTAATTATGATGATTATATATTTTTTAATATGTTTATTAATGTATGTAAACTTGTACGAGTTTACAATTTGAATATCCTTCTCACGAATTTATTTAAATTGGTGAGTTCAACAATCATATATATATATATTTCGCGCATCCAATGTTCTAGCCCTTCTTTTATATATATATATATATATATATATATATTAAAATTTAAATAAAAAATCTAATCTTTTCTCAATTTCAAGTTTTCAACCATTACTATTGGTTGGGCACGATTTAGCAGAAGTCCATGCAATTGAAAGCAAGTGCATGGGATCTCAATTCTCTTCTCAAACCTCTAACTCTCTTCTCCAACAACATTTTCCACTCCTACTCATTTCTTCGATTGAAGGTCTAATTTTGACTTTTAAACTTGCAAACTTGCATCATCTTCACTGTTGACCGTTTAACATGTCAATTCTCAATTAAAATCAACCAAACTGAACCAACTAAAACCGAACCAAAGTGGTTTGGTTATAAATCAAATTGATCAGTGTGTATTTTTCAAAAACTGATTTGATTGATTCGGTTGGTCAATTTGGAAAAAACCGATCGAACCGAAGGAATGAACTTATAACATTGAAAGGAAGAATACTTGCTTATGGAGTTGTGCGTCTAATTGTTATTTTACCTTTTTTATTTGCTGGTTGTGATACCCTATTATATTGGGTTTCTAACTAATTCTGCTATCACAAACAATTATTCATAAATTCTTCCTAACACTTCATCTTAATCATTCTATTACTTCATTCGTTTATTTTATTAATTTCAATATTTTTAGATCATTTATAATATTATATATAGATTTGAAAATTTTAGTGTTTTGGTCTGAGTAATTAATTTTTTTAGATAGAAGTGGGTAATTTTCTTTTTCTTTTATTTTATTATGGTGAAGGTTGGTAATTAAATTTTAAAATTAAATTATTTTTATTTAAAAATAAATAATGGATAATTATTTGAAATTTTGTACTTCCCACTAGCTTCAAATTTTAAAAATATTTTTTATATATTAATAATAAAATTAAATAATTATAATTAATGAAATTATTTAAAAGTTTACAATTATTTTATTATTTAAATTTTTTAAAAATTAAAAAAAAAGTAAATTAAATTCACACCCATGTCAAAACGTTAATAATATAATATGTATTTATGAGATTTGTGAAAAATATTATTTGAGAGATTTGTGAAAGATATTATTTGTGAGATGAGCATTATTTTTTAATTTATTTTTCTTTCATTATTTGTAATTGTATGTTGATAATTGTTGCTTAAAAATTTTCGTGCTTCCTTTTTAATTGCACAGGGTCCCAAGACTCCCAACAAAGAATTCACTAACTATTATGCATCCACACACAAGAGATGAAGTTTCTGATATAAAATTGTTCCCACACAGATTCCTCTGCTCGTGTAATTACATCAGTAACAAGGGAGTAATTAATACAACAGAAATTGCAAATGGGAGCAGAAGGATGAGCAAGATGTTACAGCTAAAGAGGCATCGATCCATCTTGCTGCTGTCTTCATTGTCCAGGGACAAAGTTAGTAGCGTAAGCCCAAGCATTATTGGCCACAGGATCAGCAACATGGTCATAGAGATTCTGAATAGGGCCCTTACCAGTAACAATGGCCTGAACAAAGAATCCAAACATGGAGAACATAGCCAATCGGCCATTCTTGATTTCCTTCACCTTCAGCTCTGCAAATGCATCGGGGTCATCAGCAAGACCAAGTGGGTCAAAGGCACCACCAGGATAAATTGGGTCTAGCCCTTCACCTAGTGGTCCTCCACCAACCCTGTAGCCTTCAACAAATCCCATTAGCACAACCTGGACAGCCCAGATAGCAAGAATGCTCTGAGCATGAATGAGGTTCGGGTTGCCTAGATAGTCAAGGCCGCCCTCAGAGAAAATCTGGGCACCAGCCTTGAACCACACTGCTTCACCAAACTTGACACCATTTCTTTCGAGGATTTCTGGGAAGACACAGCCCAGTGCACCGAGCATAGCCCATCTGCAGTGAATTACCTCGAGTTCGCGGTTCCTAGCAAAGGTCTCGGGATCGGCTGATAATCCTGCGGTGTCCCAGCCGTAGTCGCCGGCAAATTCGCCGGTTAAGTATGATGGAATTTGGTCGGAGAAGGGTCCCAAGTACTTGGGACGGTCAGGGCCGTACCTGTTTAATTATTCATTGACAGCAACAGTTGATCATGTAAGTATGATTCTGAAACCAAATATAAAGGCCTTGAATGACATGAAACAGAAAACTGGAGTATTAGAAACCAAAAATACCATATTTGAAGAAAATTATTCAATTGCTTTCATGTCCTAATAAGTTGGCTAATTTATTTACGATAATTCTCATGGCACAAACTGTAGAACTTTGCTTGTAATAGGAGATAACAAGGCTGGTCTTCATTTGGAGCCCTTTCCAAAATTGTTTTCGTTAAGCTAGCCTCTAAACTTGATTATCCACATCCTGCTGTGAAATGGTGGATGATATAATTATAGGGTATCTTACAAAACGTTCTTGGCCATAAGAGAAAGAAACGAAACAAACCCACCAATGCTATATATAGTTTAAGTATAATCATTGGGAAAGCTAATGGTTACTGCCATTGAAGTGGTTACCACTTACCAGATGCTCTGAGGAGCACTCTTCACGGTGCGGCGCATGGTAATGCGACCGTTGCCGAAGCCACCGGCCTTCCGGACAAGCTCATTTGCCGGCTTCAGAGAAATCTGGCCGGCGAATGCTGATTGTTGGATTCCAGAGGTAGCCATGATTATCTTCAGTTTTGGGTTCTCTTGATGCTGCTACTTCAGAAGTGAGGAGAACGAAGAGAACCACGAAGGTTTATAAAGGGAGTGAAGAAGTTAATGTGGAATTCATATGATATTGTGGATGTGGATATGTACAAGTCAGCAACGTGTCATTGGTGGTAGAGTTGGATGTGGATTCCCCAAGCTGATTTTTGTAAAGGGAAGTGGCTCTTCTTTTGCCACGTGGATGCGAATATCCACTTGATGAGATGTTTCGGAGAGGGTGATTGCCAGCCGCAGAAATCATGTCAGCAAAATTTGTTTTCAAAAACTTTTTGTTCTTTTGTTTTATAAAAAAAAAAGATTTTTGTTTAGCATATTATTTTTATTAATTATTTTTGAAAATTATTATTAAAAAAACTTAAAATAAATTTAAGATGTTTTTCTTATTTTTATTTTTAAATTATTTTTAAAATACAAAAAATTGTTAAAAAATAATTTTTATTAATAATAAAATTATAAATATATATTCTATAATGAAAATATCTTCTTTCACTTTTAAAAATATTTTTAAAATTTATATCTAAATAATTTTTTTTACACAAAAACTAATTTTTTATTCTATATTTTTTTAAAAAAATAAAATAAATATTTCCAAACAAGCTTTATTTTTGGTTATATGTGCAGCAAAGTTAGGAAAGAAGAGTTAAAAATAAAATGAAAACTAATTTCAATTCACTACTTTTTAATTTTGAGAAAATTGTATTTATTCATGCCCTCAATTGTAGTTTTTTTTCTTAATTTTTTAACTTTTGCAACATCTTCTGAATTTTTTTTTTTCGTTGCAAATTGTCTCCAACTGTTTAAATTAGACGCCATCTCTAATATTGGGCAGAATAAGTAAGTAATAAAATAAATTAAATGTTGTGCTCAACATTAGAGATATCGTCAAATTTAAACTATGAAGAACAATTTGCAATGAGCTAGATAAATTTAGAGGACATTACAAAAATTAAAAGATTGAATAAAAATTACAATTAGGAACAAGAATCAGAACGTGAAAATGCAATTTCCCCTATTTTTTTAAAAACTGTTTGGTTTGTTCTTGCTATTGAAAGGTGGTACAACAGTGTTTTAAAAATCGGACCGGTCATTGAACCAGTAGAAGCAGATGGTCAAGGGTCAGTGGTCGAACCGAGGTCGAACCGGGATTAAACCGGATTTTAATTAAATAATATTTTTTAATTTATATATTATAGATATTGTATAATATATCATAATAAATAATAAATATTTTAAATATATTTGATAAATTAATCTTTTTTGTCACTTTTGTATCAATTTTAAGTCATATAAATATTACATTACATAAATAAGTTAACAAATGCAATCTACCTTGTTAGTGATAAAGAATTATACTTTATTAAAATGTACTAAATTTGATTCCTAACACATACATTTTTTGCAAAAAAATTTAAAAAAATCAGTTTAATGGTGAACCGGCCGGTTTTCACAGGTTTTAAGGGAAAACCGGCCAGTTTTGGCCCGGTTTTGACTAACGTTGACGGATTTTTTGCTTACCGGTTTTTTCCCTCACCTGGAACGGTTTCTGAGCCGATTCACTGATTTTCCGGTTGAACCAGTCGGTCCGGTTCGGTTTTCTTAACAGTGGGAACAACAACCACAACTTGACAAATCAGGGTGCACAAATAAAATAAACAAAGTTTCAATAGTATTAATCATATAAATTTCATTCATAAATTATATATAAATTATATCTTGATTTGGGAAGGGACTATTGTCACAATTATTTGACTATTTATTTTTACTTTAACTAATAATTATAATTATAAGTTCTTGAAACGCCCTTAACTAAATTATTTTTTTAATATACGTTAAACATATAATTAATTTAAATGTTTTGTTTGAATTTCTCCAAAGTCTATATATCTCAAATAAATACAAAAATATTATGAAAAATGTGTTAATTCTAAAATTAAGTACTTATCACATTTAAAGGAAAATTTTAAAAATTTTAAATGATTATAGTTACAATTTTATAATTAAGTGAATGAAAAAAAAAATTTAGCATAAAATTCTAAAAAATAAAAATATTAAAGAATAGAAGTATCTTGTAATTGGTGGCCTAAAATCCAAGACTATATAATTGACACTAACATAGGTACGTTTAGATGGCCTTCATCTGGTGGAACCATTATACTACTGTTATTTATCTAATTAGATTATACATAGGAGTTAGCACTCAGTAATTAATTGCTATCATCTTAATATGGTGCTATATATATTAAGTTATGTTGCCCAAATAAAATATATTTGTTTTTGTTTGCTAAGTCATAAAATATATATGAATTCATCTTATGAGATAAGTAATTTATTATGATAGGTCATGAGAGGAGTAATTTATAACATTTGAATCTAATTGAATATATATATATGGGTTCATCTTATGAGATAAACAACTTATTAAGAGAAGTAAGATGAACAATTTATAATCTTTGAATCTGATTGAATATTGACTCAAGTTAAAACACACATATTAATAAAACATGTGACAATTACGTGCTATTAATTTTTCATATTCCACGCGCAATCTTGCCCTCCCACACGCTTCTTTATCTTCCCAGCCTCTTCTACAGTTTAATCTCCTCTCAAACATTCATTAGTTTTATTTTCTCGCATGTACTTTCATCTCAAACATTCATTTTTGAGTTTTCTCCATCTATGCCTTTGCATTTGCTTCTGCTGTTTTTAAAGTCTATTGTCGCAGCTGATGAAGCAGGTTGCCATAAAACATCACTTTGTTTTGCTTTATTTGGTGGGTATTTTTTCTCCAGTTTTCTCCATCTATGACTTTTAGCACCCTTGTTTGTCAGTCTTTAAGAAAAGGCCGTGTATCTTGTAGGATTCGAGTCTCATATCCATATGCAGTTACTGCATCCGTGCAGTTGCTTTGAACAGCATATGCATGAAGTACGTATATTTTTCTTGTATATTATCTGAAAGTGTGGCACATCTTAATCGTCTATAATAATTGCATGGGGGTGCAATCTACATGGGATCCAAATTCGTACCTTGTATACTGTTATGGAATAGAGTTTATTGTCTGTATATATAACAGCCTGAGAATCAATTATTGGAGGGCATTACTAATGTGACATTAATTTGCCATTATGCACTCTCTCCTTGCTTCTCTTCTGATAAATTTCTTTTTTCATAAATAAATGAAGTGAAGGGTTGAAGTAAGCCCCACAATTGATTGAGAGTCATAAGAAAAATAAATGGGTTAGGCAGGTCAATGGGCATGGGAGATTGAAGATGCGCCTGGGATATAAAAATGAGGGGCTTGGCTATGCCATATTCTTGGATTGCATTTTATTTATTATTTATTTTTTTTAATTTCAATTTTAATAAATAATTAAAAGAATAAAAATTAAAAATTTCATAGCACATGTATTTAAAATAAATAAATAAAAGTAAGAAAAACAAAAAAGAAAGTGAAAAATTTTCTTTTAGGCAGCTGCTATGGTGCAGCTCCATTTCTTCCCGACATTAAAATGTAAGCTTTTTTTTTTAATTTTTTGTTTTTATTTTTTTATTTTTTAATATTAATTAATTATTGTCTATGTCATATAATTTTTTTAAAATTTTTTTAATCTTTTATCCACTATTCATCCATAATTTTTTTGATACTATTCATTCATAAATAAAAATATTTTTAAAAAATATAAAAACTTTTTAAAAAATTCTTTAAAAAATATATTATATAAATAATAATTTATTAATATTAAAAAATTAATAAATTAATAAATTAATAAAAAATAATAATAAAATAAAAACTCTAAGCTACCGCCTCAAAATGGGGCGGTAGCTTAAAATTCCCCTTTCTTTTAATGTGCATAACAAAGGTTAAAAATTAGTAGCACATGATTCTACAGTCATTCATTTAGATTTAAGGATTATAAATTACTCATCTCACCTCTTATAAAATATATTTAATGAGATGAGTCCATAATTATCTTTAAATGAATAATTGACAATTGAAAGTATAGTAATCTTACATTATTGTAAAACTTTTTATATGATGAGTGTTTCACAAAATTCACCATAATATTAAAAGTTCATATCATGAAGATCATATACAAAAAAATGTGTTCTAATTCAAAGTTATTTTTATTACATCAATTCATTATAAAATTAATATAAGATATAATGTTTAAATATAAGTAATAATAAACTATTTGATTATATAATTTATTCTTATCCAATCTTTTTAAAATTTAACATGTGCAATGAGCATGATAATTACTTTAGTTTTAACGATTGGATCAATGAAATTCCCATCCTAAAACAATATATTGAGAGATGTGAATGTGTAAATTATCAAACTAGTGCGAATTGATCCTTATATATATGCATATTTTTCTTCTTCCAAATAAAGTTTTTTTTTTAAATTTGAATTCAACTTAAATAAACTATTTAATTAAGAAAACATCTTTTTGAAATCTTTGTAAATTCTCTACAAGTATTTTATTCAAGGTAAAACAATTACATAGTAATTTGCTGAAAAAAATATTATTTATTGTTTTTAGTTGTACTTAAATAATGTTGTTATGGAAAATATATTAATCATTTTTTGTAGTACTAGAGTCATTATAACGTTAACTGAACCATAAACATAACGTTACACTTTAAAAGTTGATTAGATGTTTATTAAATACAATAACTTAGTTTAAGTTATTTTAAGAAATTATAATTATAATTGTTAAGAATAAGTGTAAATAGATTTTTTTTTGGCCAAAGATAAAGAATTTATTAATCAATGAAAAGGGAGGAGAATCTCTAATACATGAATCAAAGAAGGTATGATATGATAACTCAAAGAGCATATTCACATGATCACCAACAAACAATAAGAGAAAATTGTGAATGGCTAAATCTTAAGAGTAGCTAGGAACCATTAAAATAGAGAACCAAAAAAATTTAGTTTAGGTAATAACTTTGAACACTTTTTTATGAGAGAATTAGCGTTTATTACTAAAGACTTTATCATTCTCTACTTTTTGAAATCTTTTGAAAATGAAATTTGTTATCTTAACTAGATTATCTTTATCATTATTACTAGTAAAATTTTAATATTACGGGCACACTAACTACGGTGCGCCCTCCACTCATAGATGAGGGTGGCTCCCACTTCAATAGAGTGGGGCTCACCCCCATATAATAGTTACGGTCGTACCTGCGACCGTAGCACCAAACTTTTTTTCCATTATTATTGCTATACCCTAACATTATTAAAAAAAAACACGATAATAAGACAATACAACACACTAATAAAGTCTTAACATGGCTCTATGAGAGACGTGGCAGCAATAAAAATAATAATATGATCGTCCGCTCTTTATAAAAATTAAACCTATAATAGAAACCAAAGAATAAAAGTAAAAGATATTAAAAAGAAGAAAAAGAAAAGAAGGAGAGCAGCCCCAAACCAATCAGAAAAGAAGGTGAGAGTTGAGGGAATTGGGAAAAATGATAAGAAGAGATTGCAGCTCAAGTGTAAATAGATAATTAGGAGTGCTGATAACATGAATTTAAATAAGATAATTTAAATTTAAATGCTAAATCACCTCAATGATTTATATATAATTCATGAATAAATTAATATAAATAGGATAAAGTCTAAGTTGCTAACACATCCAGAACAAATTAAAAGTGGCAACTCATCGTTAAAAGTTAAAACCCAAACTAACATGATCTAAGATATCAAAGCCCAGTTTGCTATAGTGACCAGGAAGAGCATTAAGCTTTGTCGTGGAAAATTGAGCCAACAGACCAGTTTGAATTACTTGAAGGTTTTGAAGTTGAGAATCAGAGTTGATATGGAGATGTAAGATTAGACACCCAGAATCAAAAAAATAAGAATATTTAGAATAATAAAATTATTAATATATTAACAAATATAATAATATGTAATAACTATTATATCTGAAATTTCCAATTTCTTACTATAAAAAATAATAAGTTGTATTTAATGGGTATATAATTACGTTAAAATTCAAATATTTCCTTTATCTATTGATTTTTAATTTCTTTTAAAAAATAAATAAATCAACAAGCGGATGCATGTCAAAGCACAATCTGTACAAAAAACTAGTAATCTTGCAAAAAAAAATTTATCTCCTAAATAATGTTTTAATTATGCAGTCTTTCTTTTTATTATAAAAATATACATGAATTTATTTTAAAAATTAAAAAAATATTACAACTTAATTTAATTTTAAATTTAACCTTAATTAAATCATTTATATGTTTAAAATAATATTTTTAAATAAAAAATTCATGAAATTCAAGTAATTCATTTATTTTTTCACTCTTAATAATATTGATGTAAAAGAAAAAATAAAAGTACATTGAATAATTTTTTAAAAAAATTTATAATCAATAATTGACAAATTTAAATATTCTCAATAAGTATTTGACATATAAATAATATAACTAAATTTAAATTCAAAATTGAATTAAGTTGTATTTTTTTAACTTTAAAAAAAATTCATGAATATTTTTATTATAGAAGAAAGAGCCGTGTAGTTAAAGTATTTTTCAAATAAGAAAAAAATAATTTACTAAAAGAAAATTACTACTTAACAACAAAACTACTTTGAGGAGTAATGAAGAAAAATCTGTCTCTAAATACTTCACTTAATTTTGGGGTCATATAATAAGAAAGAGGGTCCTAGTGCTTGAACACAGCTTGAATCATAGTGCAGAGCTGAGGAGAAACATGTAAATTCCACTTTTAGATTTGAGTGAATATAGCCATTAAATTATAACAAAATAATCATTTAAATTATTATAGACAATCTTATACGAGTCTCAATCTCTTCATAGAGGGTGTACTTTAAAGAGATCTAATTCAATATTGTCAATCATCAGCTAGGTTTATTTGAAATAATGCTAATTCGGGAAATTTATTCACAAATTTTTAAAAATAACTGTAAATAAATTCAAGTGACCATATTAAATTTTTTTTTTCAGTCAGATTTAAATATAATGACCTAAACAATTTATACACGATATTTATATAAATAAATTAGTCGTTTTTATTTTCTCCCTTGCCCCCAAAAAAAAAACCATTCACAACCTTTTTGCAAAGAATAAAAAATTTAAAAAGAAAAACAGCCATCTATGCACATCCTTAGGTTAGATGTGCCTGATTCAATGGCCTGCCTAGCTTGTGACTTTTTATGTGGCATTGTTGGTTGTGCTGGTATTGGTATCATTATTCATATAGACCCACCCCAGTTGACTCCCCTTGCCAGTAAGGAGAAAAGGAGAGCATAGGCACATGACTATGTACACACTGTTTCTCACACACAAACATGAAAGTCCGGAGATAAAGGAGTATTTTAAATTAATCAGAAACAACATATATCATATTTTCGTTCATATAGTGGGAAATACATAATTACACAGCAGCAAAAGTAGTGCACAAAAAGACCTTGTATATAAGAGAGTTCTCCAGAGGAGAAGGAATAACCCTCTTGCGTAATTAAAGACCAAAAAAAGATTCCAACAGAAGAAAAAATAGTCCTTTCCTACCTTCTGTTTTCTAAGCAAAAATGAAAATTGCTATACGTACATATAAGCAAGGGTTCTATTACGGTTCCAGCTTCAAGGAAACAACTCGTGATTGTCTGTTGCGTTTTGCAGCATTTACAAACACTAAATAGAGGCAAGATGGCGCCCACCATGGCCGGCGGACCTTTTGCTCTCCTTTCAGACAAGCCACTAGTGAAAAATAATTTTGCAGAGAAGTCAGGGATGCTTAATAAGGGAAGAAATATTTGTCAAGAAGAAAGAAGAACTAATTTTGAACTACAAATCAAGATAAAAATTCACAAGACAAGATAAAAGAAGCACATTCCATATCTCCCTAGATAAATGCATCAGGTATGTTCAATGAAACCACGTTACGACAACTAAATTTCAGATAACCAGACTTTTTCCATCAAGGCTCAACCTAGGAATAAGACTACAATGCAGACTGATTGCTGCATCTATGGGGAAGGAATACTTAGAAGAAAATGTTATTCACTGTCTTTGCCAATTCAGGTAACAAAACCATGCAATGAGACAGCTAATGGTTGCTAAACATATTATCAAGTGACAAACAGAGGCTGAATACCAATGTCTAGATAAATCTCACAAGCTCATACTACTCGTGAAATATCTATTTATAATATTTACATCTAATTTACTCCAGTTTCTTTGGGCTGTTAAATGAAAATAAACAACACATTACAAACAATAATCAGTTACAAAATCCTGTTCACTCCCCTTTCTACACACATATGGTCAGGATAGAGAGGAAATGAAAGTGGGTGCGTATGTGTGTTTGTGTTTTTACTAATGTATGTACATGGGTATAAATATACACATACACATACACAGAGAGAAAGAGAGAGACCTTTAATCTGTCTCAATTCCTTGCACAATGTAATGAAGTCACCCCACTTCATGTGGCACCGTCTTATGAAACGAAGGATCTGCTCTGTCGTGAACATAGACATTCCTTCCAGGTATTCTCCATTAACACCATTTTCTTTAAAAATTTGGCGGTAACTACCAAGATTTATCTTTTCCAGCCACAAGCCAACATCCTGGAAAACAGAAGGTGCAAAAGAGACCAGTTATTATTCATATATCCTCATCTACACTGCCTGGTAGACAAGAAGATGCATTATAGGTTGTTATACCAGCACTACCAATGAAGAAGAAAGGATACATTCACCAAGATTACATCTCTTAACACAGCTTTTATGTAATATGTACCATTCACACAATCAAATTAATCACGTAGGTGAATTATGAGACAAAACAGAGAAATGTTCTAGAGCTCACTACAGTTTAACAGTGACTGAACATAATGCAACAAATAATGACTAGACCTTAAACACTGTCCAAGAAGCACTTATTCAGAGTTTTAACAATAAATCAGTAGAACATTACTCAATCTCATCATTGCCACGCTTGCTTTTAGAGACAAGTCCAACTTTGTAACAGGAAGGCTAATATCTTGGCAATTAATTCTGTTATTATTTATTTATTCCAGTTAATTTTAGTACCATCTTTCCTTTTGATTAGAAGCAACAGTCAGATTATATTGCAACATATTTTAACCAAAACTTAAGTAAAGATCCATTTTTCCCCTTACCACACTTAATCAGCACTAGTTAACAGTTCCTAGTTGCCACACCGATTCACATAGTTAAGAAACTATTACAAAATTGATGAAAGTTCATTTTTCATTTGCCATATACATTTTCAGCCAAAAGTTTTCCGTGGTTTTCAAAAACATGAATCTGACAAATCTTTAAGGATGAAAAAGAAAGTGCCTCATGAGAAACTTATAACTGCATATAAAAATTTATGTCATAAGGCATCATGGCAACTTCTAAAGTTTGGCAACGTTCAACAACTCTTGATGTCTGCACGGCCAATACATAGTTGTTGAATGTGAAATGTGCAATGGTAAAAGGACAAACCTAGGTATAGCAAAGTGCATATTGTATATAAATACAAATTTAACAGAACTTCAAATTTGAATCAGTAAAATAACAAAACAGCAAGTATCAAATGGCACCAACACAAGATTTTAGTCCTACACAACAAATAACCTTCCATGTGTTGCATGTTTGAATCCAACAGCTGAATTATCATCCAGAACCATTGATGTTCCCACATTGAGTGCTAAAGCATTAAATCACAGTTTCTACCACTTTCTAACAAAAACTTACAAATTATTATCAAACAACCTCAAAACTATGAAAATATATCCTTAACAAAAGCTATGTTCGTATGTAGGGTCATTTGGAACCAGTCCTCATTTTCCTGAACGCATAATGCAGAACCAAAGTAGAAGAACAAGATGATCCTACTGTGCCTATAGATTTACACCAGAGATTGATACATTCTAAGAGTCTACTTAACTGAGCAGATTTACACTAGAGATTGATATATTCTAAGAGCCTACTTAACTGAGCAACTGGTGGCAAGGCTAAACTTATAAGGTTCCCATATTACGAATAAAAGGGCTGCAAGCGTGCATTCTGATAGCAAACAAGGGCTGTTTACTTTCAGATGATATCTGCAAAAACATAAATGACACAATGACGGCGTTGAAAATGCAAGATCTCAAAAAGATGCACATGGAGTAAGGACTGGTTTTGTTGTCAATCCATATGATGAAAGAGAAAGAGAATTTAATAGCTAGAGTCCACAAGCAATGAATGAAACTAACAGATAAGGCATAAATGGGGAACCCATTAAGCTGAAGAATCACAAATATGGTTGTGCACATAGTTTCGAGCACATTTAGTGGTGGATGATTTATTTTTCTTTAAGAACAGCACTTTAATTCCTTGTAAAGAAAAAAATACTCCTCAATCCCTCACTTTTATGGTATATTATAAATTATTGGTTTCAACTAAAGTACTGAAGACTGAACATAGTCACCTTGCATAATTAGGAACTTGAACCAAACGGGATAATTTGTTACTGCAAACATGAATTATGGTCCAATCAAGATTATGAGATTCACAGGTGAGTGTCCGCACAAGGTTAATTATCAGATCATTTCCCCATATTGAGAGGGATTTGACTTCATCTACCCAACTTACCTACTTCTATGACAATAATATTATTAAAATTTCCAACTGACAATAACTACCCTTACCTCTTCTTTTACTAGTAAAGTTAAAAATGGTAAGTCATGATTTATAAAATCCAAAACTTTCTACTTAAAATTGTCTAACACAGCAAGGAAAAGGAAACAGAAATACTAATAAGAAAAAGATAGCTGTTAACACATCACTGGTATCAAATTGCTGCACACAAAAACGTAAAAGAGAAGCGCTGGATCATGGAGGACCAAATATATCGTTCAATCAATCACTAGAGTAGATGAGTATCACAACCCAGACTACTATAAAGCAAGTCTAACTTTACAACCCAAAGAACTCGTTCAATTAAGAGTGTTATACAAGATCTAATTATATGAAAATCCGTTTAAATCAAATAATCAAAGGGGTGTACAGTCAGAAATTATGAAAGAAACATTATTATTTCTATTATTATTGTTATAAAAAGAGAAGCAAGTGAATAAATAAGGAATTCAAGAAAGAGGGAACGAAATTATTAACCTCAACAGTCCAGATAAAGAAATCTAGAGGCTCTGGTTGCTGTAATCTGTTCATTTCCCAAATCAATATTCCCCAAATATTCCTAAAAAAGAGACCAAAAATCACATCAGAATAAAAAATTTGATGTTTCTCGAGGAAATTCATTACAAACTTTCCCAGATAAGAAATTGAGAAACGGACGCACTGGAAAGAACAACGATAGACAACCCAGTAACCCACTAGGATAGAAGTCAAAATTGCAAGATCTCAAGCACTAATTTTTCTGGAAACCAAACAAGAATTAAAGGAAAAAAACAAAAATTGAATATGCTTACCGTGCGCGAAAGAAATACAGTTAAAATACTAGAAAATTTCTACATTTGAGATTAAGTAAGAGACGGGGACAGAAAGAGAGAGATTGAAGAAGAGAAAGAGAAGAGATTGAGAGAGAAACGGGAGTGGAAAGACTACAGATAGAGAGAGAGAGATGCCCACTCTTTGGCGTCACTTCATGGCTACATGCCTTTTCAGCTCGGAATTACCTGCTTTGCGTTACCGTGTTTGATCCTATCCACGCGACTGTAATGCACCCTAAATGCACGCTCCCCACACGCGAACCTTGACCCCTCAAAGGCTCAAACTCAATCCGTTTCTGATTCTCTATTTTTCTAACTTTTCCCTTTCAATTATGGTTTAGCTCATAAAACAAATTTTTATTCGAACAGCTAGCAGAGAAAATAGAAACATATAATTTTCACTTTTAAATATATTATTTTAAATATTTAAATAAATTAATAAATTTCATAACTTAATAAAAATTTAATTAAAATAAAATAAATACAATTTTAAATAAATCCCTCATATTTTCTCTTTTCATTTACTTCACTTTCTCTTCATCTCTTGGCTATTGTTGTTTTTTTTTTTAAGTGCAAGTAAGTATGTATTTTTACTAACTTGGTGACTATACTTATAATTATGACTTCAAAATTTATGTATATATTATTTTTTTTAAAAAAAATCATTCATTAATATATCCGTATGCTTTAGCCTTTGAGTTTAAAACCATTGTAAAAAATGATCAAAATAAAAACTTTAGTGGTAAAACTACAAATCATTCTTTCTGTTTATAAAGTCTTACAAAAAGGAGAACAAGTTTGAAGATATTTATGAAAAAAAAAATCTTTATTAACTGTCAGTTTCAAGTTCTATATTTAATATAAGGTGTAAATAAAATTTTAGCCTTTCTATTATTATAAAAATTTTAATTTGTTCTTCTTATTTTTAATTTAAAAAATATTATATTTTTATTTTTTAAAATAATTTAATTAAGTTCTTTTCATACAAAATAATAATATTTCAATTAATTAATATATGTGATCTTATAATAATTTATATGAAGTAATTATTTGATAAATAATCCAATAAAATTATGTTAGATTGACATAATTTCACCTTTTCTTCTTATTTTTTTTATCAGTATCATTTTACTTAATAATATATCAAATAATCATTTCACGTGAATAATTATAAATTCATATATACTAATAAACTATTACGTCATATTTTTTAATTATAAATAAACAAAAATATAATGAAAAACTTAATTCAACTTTTAAAAAAATAAAAATTACATTGTTTAAATTAAAAACAAATAAATCAAATTAAAACGTTCACAAAAACTAAACGGACCAAAACTAATTTAAACCTAATTAATATATAAAATTGCTTCTCTCAAAGCCCCTCGAGCCTCTTTTTCCTTGAGAAACTCCTTTCGCTCCTTGAATCTACTTCAAGTCTTGATTCAATTTCCTTCCTTTTAATCCCTGTTATTGTTTCTCCTCTCCTTCTCAAAATCTCTCCATCCACACTCTTATGTCCTAATCTGTATTACGGAAGAAGGACAATCTACCATTGATTCACTCACTGCCAAAACCAAAAACCTCACATGCCAAAGTAATCCCATCCATCTTATCCCAGATGAAAATCAAGCCTCTAAAACTACCGGTCACCTTCCTGCGAGGAAACTATTAAGTTCGAAACTTCGAAAGTCATTAGCAGAGGTGTAGTTGAAAATATTGTACGGCCTCAAAGCATGGAGACCAACTGGGTCACTTAAAGTAAGAGAAGTACATACTAACAAATTTGTGTGTCTTTGAGAATGAAGGAGACAGGAAAAAGGTGTTAGATAAAACATTTTGGACGATTAATGGTGCTCATATGATCATACTAACAAGTTTTTCTGAGTGCAGGTTCATGGTTTACCCCTATTATGTACTAACGATGTCTGTATTGAGATTATATTGGGTTAGGGTAGGTCGAGATGTTGAGGTTGGTTCACTAGCGTAGGTCAAGTCCCAATGATAGGTCGGGTTAGAGAGCTAAATCAATCTTCCGGTCAATCATACACAATAATACATGTGAGTTAGGGGCTAGGTCTATAACGTTCGGATTTCGATAATCAAATTAGTTTGGTCTGAATTGAGAAAGTGCAAAAGTTCTTAGTACCTATGTAGGAGACAACTTTTATAAGAGGGTGCAATGGTATTTTTGTAATTGTGACAACTTAAGAATGCCATTTTTATCTTTGTAATTAATTGGATCATAGGCTACATATAATAAAGTGAGATTCGGTTAGACCACGTAAACACATACCAACTAGGAAAATACAAGAATTATAGGCAAATAAGTGGCTGAGCCTTTGTTATGCTACTCCAAAATAGCCATACTCCCATAATAGCTTTTTTATTTTTTTTGTTTTTTATAATTTTTATTTTAAGAAATAATTTAAGAGAATTTTTAAAAAATTAAAAAAAATAAAGAATTTTTTAATTTATTTTTATATATTTTTGTTATAAAATTTGTTTTTTAAACATTTTTAAATTTTCTTAAAATAAAAATTATAAAATAAATAAAAAAATTATATCGAAAATATGGGGTAGTACAGTAAATACCCTTCTTGAAATAGATATCTCTGGTGAAGGTGCGAAACTCGAACAATTTCTTTCCTCTGAAAGTAGAAGTGGATATATTCAAGCCTCTTAAACGCGGGTTCTTTCGCAAGCGCGGAGAAGGAATGTCTGATCTATGGGTACAATTCAAATATGAAAGAATTGCAGATATATGCTATAAATGCGGACGCCTAGGCTTGAAATTAACAGGTGCAATGAAAATACAGCAGCTGAAATCACAGGGTTGGATACGAAAGTATATGGCCTTTATGGTCCATGGATAAATGCAGAATGCCCAATTTTTAGTTGCTTCCAATCACCCTGTCCAGCAACAAATTCATCTCTTGGTAGCCTTGAATCTGATCTATCAAAGGACAAAAATAAGTACTAGCGCTCTAACACGGATCTTGGGCCCTTAATTTGTTCCCAATACAACAATTTATTTATTACTTATTTATCCTAATAGTGGGTGTTCTTATATTTAAATTTATGACACATTATTAAAATATTTATTTATTAACGCTCCTAATCACTAATACTTTGATAAGAGAATTGACTATTATGATAATTAATGAATAAATCATTTAATAAAGTGTCTATCACACTTAAAAAATAACTTCTGAAGAGACTAAGGCTGGACGTATTGGCATTTATGAAGATGGCAGCTTAAGAAACATTGAAATAAATGCTATAACAATCCTCTAATTATAATAATTGAAATAAATGCTATATTTAAACATTAAAATACAAGCATATTTTTTGGGGTGTAACAAAATTTTATTGTAAATTATTTTCATTTGACAATAATTTAACTTCTTTTTTAATATTTTTTTTATTAATTATTAAGTTTAGTAGTATCTTATTTTTGAAGTACAAGGAAATTTGATGTAAGATTTTTATATTTGTTTATAAATATTTGCGTAAGTTTTTTAATTAAGAAAAAGTAAATATAATATAATTAAGACAAATATAAGGAATATTAGTTTAATTTTCTCAAATTTTTAATTAGATTTGAGATCGTGCGAAACTTTTGATTTTGATTTTTGATTTTTAATCTATATGCATGAATATAATTGACATGATCAAGTAATCATAACTCTCATATAAAAAAAGAATCAAGAATTTTTATATTTAAAATGAAAATATAAATTAAACTTAGCATTCAATAATTGGTAACCTTATATAAATATATGAATTTATCAAATTCTGTCCACCCAATTGTGTCCTAGTAATAGAATGGAAACATAATGTTCTAATAGAGTTATTATTTTTTTGGGAATTTGCATGATTGAGATTCTTAATTGTAAATAAATTAATGGAAAGATAAGTGCATATATTATACTTTAGAATACTATGTTGTTAGAATTATTTTTTTCACTGTTTCAAAAATTTTAGAACAACGTTATATAGTAATACAAAAAAATAATATCACTATAAAATATAGTACTTTTAAAATATAAAAAAATAATAGCTTAAATACAATTTTGATTTTTTTAGTATGATAAAAGTTTCAACTTAGTTCTCTTATATTCAATTTGAACAATATTTTTTTTTTTTCAAAAAGTTTCAACTAAGTCATTTCGTTATATTTTTATTAATAAAATAATAATATTATAGAGTAATTATTTAATTAATAATTAAGTGAAATTACCATAAAAGCATGTTTTTTTATTTTCTTCCTCTTATTTTTTACTTATCTTTTAGTATTATTTCACTTGATGATTTGTCAAATAATCATTTTATATGAATAATAATAGGTCCATATATGCTAATGAATTGTAATGTCATAATTTTTTGATTGTGGATGGACAATAATATGATGAATGAACTTAATTAAAAATTAAAAAAATAAAATAATTACATTGTTCAAATTAAAAATATTGTTATCAAATTAAAATTTTTATTAGAAGGACCAAAACTGTATTTAAGTAAAAAATAATTTAATGTCTTGAAACCCATTTTAAAAGACTGTATGAAATAAATCAAATAATTAGAAAAACTTTTAAACTATTAGGTAGATTATAAAAATAAAAAATTAATTTTATAAAAATTAATAATTCAAGTTTTATAAAATAAAAATAAAAGTTGTATTTATAAAATATAACTTGCATCATTTTTTTAACATTTAAATTTTTTTAAAAAAAATTATTTTTGGTCAAAAGTAGTATTTGACAACAACTTTTAGACAAAAGTATTTTTTTGTTAAAAAAAAGATAAAAAGCAAATATTTTTATAAATTTATTTTTCTAACTTTAGTTAAAAATAATTTTAAATGGAAGAAAAAAAAAGATTTTAGTGTAAAAAATACTCTTATACTATTAACATATTTCTATTCTTAATAATATTTTATAATTTTAAATTTAATTTTAACAAAAAAAATTAATTTTTAAAATTTAAACACAATATAAAAAATATTTTTACATACATTTTTAATAATTTTACCTACACAAAAATACTTTTACATTTTTATATTTAAACACCATAAATTTATTTTTTTCACTAAAATTACTTCTACTTAATTACAGTTAAATAATAAATACTTATTTTTTTTTTTAAGTCCTCTAACCATATCCAAGTGGTCCAGTGGGCCGAACGTGTATTGGTTTACTAATAAAATCACGCCTTGAAAGGTGGGGCTCACTTGATTTATTTATTTCAATAATTTTAATATTCTTAATTCATAATTGATAATAATATTTAAATTAAATAAATACTTAATGATAATCCAATTAAATAAAGAGAAATACTAATCTTGCAAACATTCTATAAATTTTACAAACTCGTTAAGATGTTAAAATTTAATGTAATGTGATAAATATAATAATATAAAAAAATGAATATATAATATTTTTAAAACAAAATTGTGAATATAACATTTTTTAAAGAACATCCATGAAAGAAATACTAAAAATATTTTTTCTTTTTTGAAAAAGTGAGATGAGAAATTTTTTTTTCTTATTTGATTGAGAAAATAAAAAATCATTCACGAGAAAATGAGATACCTGGAGTGAAACTTTTGAAGGGAGTATGAAAAAACATTCCCGATTGAAGAATGCTAATGACCCATTAACCCCTGATGAAGGTAAGCGAGGCCACTCTTATTCTGTTTAAGCGTACAAGCTCTTTTTGCAACGATGAAGGTAAGCGAGGGCCGTTCTTCTTCTGTTTGTCACCATTTGTGGATTGAGTTTTTGAATTATACAATTTTTACTTCTTAATCTTCTTCTTCGACTTCTCCCTTTGTCAGGTGGCATCGTCCTTGAGTTTTCGCTTTGCGCCTGCAATGGCTGCGGACAAGAGTCGAGGGAAACAATATGTTTTGAGTTTAGAAAAAGATTTAAATACAATTGGATCATGATAGATCCAATTCTATCTGGCGTTATTCAACCCCTTTAGGGCTAAAGGTTTTGCTTTCCTTTGAGTTATTTGAGAGTTATCCAACTTGAGTTATGAGATTGTCAATGTGTGTGATTTTTTTTTAAAGAAAAAGAAAAAATATTTAAATCATAGTTTAATTCATTTATAATGCTTTTATATTTAATAAATATATTTTATTAAAATCATTTAATATTAAAATTATAAAATGGATTATTATTATAAAATATTTATAATAATAAAATCATTTATAATGTTAAAATTATCTTGACCAACTATGCCTAAGTCAAAAGCCAAAGAAGTCATCACAGTCAACGGCGTGGATGAGGTGCTTGTCCTTTAGGCTCCGCGATTGTGTGGAAATGAAAATAAAAGTAGTAAAAAATTATAAACGTGACGGTGACAGTTAAAAATAATAACTGAGAATTTAAAATAATTACCACTAAAAAGAGACTAAAATAAATCCTAATTAATTGATAAATTACCTTAAAAACTTTAATATTATAATATTTAATTTTTTAAAATAAAATATAATTTTTTTAGGAATGAGTAAAAATATTAATTTATTTTTAATATTAATATAATAAGTAAATAAAATTTTTATATATTTATAAAGTAGTTAAATATTATTTTAAAATTAAAAAATATTATATTATTAAAATTAAAAAAATTAAGATAATTATTGGATGAATTGTATCTTGATCATTAATTACAATATTTTGTTTATTCGAAAGTTACAAGTACGAAATCCGTGAATGTCTCCCTAGCACACGCCTACATGTGCAGCACATGTACACTAGCGTGGCTTGCGTTGCGTTTGCACCCACCATTATATTGGCTCCAACTTAGGAATATTGACCACAAAAGACCAAACAATGCATGAGGTCACAATTCTCTACTTCTCTCTATCCGACTTTTTTCTTTTCTTTTCTTTTTTAACAAATTTATAGTTGAAAATAAATATTGAATAATGAATCTATAATTAATACATGTCATATCAGTCTTACAAAAAAAGTCTGGTAACAGCTTTTACCGTCAGCTTTGCCTAAAATTTTTCGAAGACTACATGTGACAAGGGTTATAAGAAGTTTACTTATTTAAGAATTTATAAGTCTCAATAATTAATTTTTATAATTGAGATATTTAAAAAATAATTTTTAATAACTTTTGTAAGTTTGAAAAATATTAAAAATTTTTAATTTTAAACTAGAACCTAAAACCTACCTTATAATTCTTTGAAATTTATATTTTTTTTGATATTTTTCTTCAATTCAAATGTGGGTATTTCCTTATTTATATTTATGTCTTAAGTAAATAGAGAAGGAAATATAAATTAAAAGAAAATTAAGACATTTACTTAATAAGTTCAAAAGGTGTTGAGTAAGTTAGTTTAGTGTTGGAATGCTAAAGGGACAGCTAAAATGCTATTTGACTACATTTTGTGGCATTCAATCGAATGAGTGTTATGGTTCAGTCGACCAAATTGATGGATTTCATAAATATAAAAAGGGGTGTGAAACCCTGAAAACCAGAGAAGTAGGGAGGGCTTGGGGGAGAGCTCATGGAGCTTTTACTAGGGCAGGGGATTCTCTATCTTTTAAGGTAAGTTTTGCCTTTATTTCACCTTCCAGTCATGGTTTGGACCTAGACTTTTCATTTCTACCCAATTATTTTCTAACTCTACGATTTCCTTTGGGGTACTAAGGTGATTTGTGCTGTTTGGAGCTTTTGGCACCTATTAGTAGTTAGAGGAAGGATTAACAAGCTATTGTCGCAAGTTTTCTTTGTATTTAAGCTCTTGTTATTGATTTTGATAACCTCAAACCGTTGTGGTTCAAGTAGGTAGGAAAAGAGCTAAGGTTTAGCTTGAGCATTGATGTTTTGGAGAAAAGGAGTTAAAGTTGTATCCAGTGATGCTTCTTTGAAGCATTTCCAGGAAGTGATAGGGGACACAGGAATTAACCGGACAGTCTTCTTAACAGGTGAGTGGGTAGATATACAATTTTATATCATGTATATGGGAGGAGCTATCCTACCGCCCCTCCCTTTTTTTTGTTCTTTTTTCTTTTTTTACTTTTTATGTTTTTTTTAAATTTTTAAATTTTTTATAATTAATTATTTTTTATCTTATGTATTTTTTTCAGAATTTTTTAAGATGTTTTTGAATTTTTTCTTAAATTTCTTTACATTCTTTTTACTATTCATCCATAATTTTTTTTACTATTTATTTATAACTTAAGAAAATTTTAAAAAAAATACACAAACGTCTCAAAAAATTCTAATAAAAATACATCATATAAATATATAATTAATTAATTTTATAAAATAAAAAATACTAAAAAAAATTTTAAAATAGTTTTAAAACTCTCCTGCAACCACAATTTAACTGTTGGGGAGTGTTTCCCCATGTATATATTTATACTTTGATTATAGAGTGGTTTATGAAAGAAGGTTCTAGGAGAAATTAGACTTTGAACTTTGAAACTTTTTTATGGGTTTATGTGAATTTTCTTATGAGTATATGAGAGTTGTTAATGTGATTTGATATAACTTAATTTTAGTTTACTTATGAATTGAAAATGGTATTTGGAAAGTACAGATGTCGAGGAACTTTAAGCATAAGTGATTATGATGTATATATTTTGGAATTTATCTTGTGTTTCAATGTTTATGTGATGCTATAAGAGTATGCATAGAAAAATGGGATTTTTAAAGAATTATTTGTTCGAGTATACTACGATTTGGAAATATGTTTTCTTTAAACTATGAGGAAGTATGATATATGACTTATCTATATTCTTGCTATGAAAATGAAAATTTGTTTTTACATCATTTAAAGCATACTTGTGCATTTTTTGATTGATGCGTAGATGAATTTAAGGAAAAATTTTATGGTAAGACCACGGGTTTGAATCCCATGGCAATGCGAAATAAAGACTTTGGGTTCGAGTCTTAAAATGCTGTTAAGACCTTGCGTTCAAGTCCTCGGGCAATATAACTATAAAGACGGTTTAAGTCTGGAGGCAATGAGAGATAAGACCTTAGGTTTAGGCACTGATACTTAAAGACCTTGGGTTCGAGTCCCACAACATGGAAATGATACTTGATTTGTGACTAAACCATGGGTTCAAGTTCCGAGGGCATGGAAAGGATTTGGGAATATGTTTATATTACAATTGAAAAAAAAGGAACAAAATGCTTGAGGCAGAATCTATAAAACCATGGAATTAGAATAGTGAGATGCTTAGGTATATGTTAGCATTAAACTTGCGTTTTGATTTCAAGGTTAACACCAAAATACTATTTAGTTGATTTATAACTTAGACTTGTAAAGAAAAAATTAAGTGAAACCCATGATAGATGTTCACTTGAGAGTGTGCAGTGTAGGATAAAACAAATATCATTTTTATCTCTCCCTCATTATGTAATAAAGCAACTGGTTTAAATTAAATAAGCAGAATAACCTTTAAAAATTTAATTCCTGATTATTCTATTTTTAGAATTGTATTCTATTTGTCACTCACTGAGTCTGTTTAGACTCATCTTTCTCTTATTTGATGTTTTAGGTAATAGGTAAATCTGTTGGACAAGTCTGAACCTCTCTTAAGTGGCTAGCTTACCAAACATATTTGTGAGCATCATTTTTGAACCAAGGAATTGCATGAGTTTAATCCATTTGTCTGAAATTTTCACATATCATGTAATTTAAAAGTAACATGTCGTGTATTTATCTTAGTATTTACGTTTAGGTTGTATGAAATTCTTAAGTGAACTTCAAATAAGTGCACCATCGATATGAATGTTTAAAGTTAGGATTGCATTGTAAGAGTCAGACTTGTAGGATAAGGATCTTTGGATCACTTAGTCTACGCCGGTCACGAGCTCGGTTGGTTTGTGACAATAAAGTATAATATTACTATGACAATATTTCTTTTCTTACAAATTCACTTCATCTCTCTCATCTTCACAACCATCTCATTATACTAAACTTTAACTTCTCCCAACCTATAGTAAATCATAATAAATAGATAAATAGGATTGTTAAATTTCATTAACTAGTAGAATTTCATAGACTTCTTCAGAATTTTTCATTTTTTAGAACTATATATAGTGATACTAAAAACATATATCGGCTTCAATTATTAAATACTATAAAAGTAACTAGTGTCTTAATGTTAATATATTTTTTGAAATCTTAAGATAATTTTTATTTTAAAAGTAAAAACATAATTGATAGTTTAAAATTAAAAATTTTATAACTTTGTAACTATCCACTAAATTATTTTTTTTATGCACATTAAAATTACTTTACTTAGTAACTACTCATTACCTTAAAAATAAAAATATAGGTAATATTTTAAGAGGGTATTTATGGAATTTTTTTTTTGTATTGGATGCGTCTACATAGACTAAGCCAATTAATGGATGCCACATCATGTGTGAAACTCATAAAAATCATATGTGACACTCATTAATTGATTGGCTCTACAAGAATGTCTATGTATTTATTGTCATACCAATACACTAAACTTTTCAAACACATATATACTAACTAGTACTTTGACATGCATGTTGTTACGACCGGCCTGATGGGATCGTAACTAATGCTAGGACTAAGTACACCTCTATCCCTGAGTCTAAGCTAGCCTACCAAT
This sequence comes from Ceratonia siliqua, assembly GCA_034509205.1. NCBI lineage: Eukaryota > Viridiplantae > Streptophyta > Magnoliopsida > Fabales > Fabaceae > Ceratonia > Ceratonia siliqua. Next base: position 7,372,556 of record JASKGM010000011.1, on the reverse strand, counting down.
TTCTTATACACAACGCCTTTAACCAAACCAAACAAAGAATTTCACATAGATAATATAATAAAACACTTATTCTTAAGAGTTTCCATTCAAATAATAGAACAAATACTTTCCTTATACAATACAAAGCCTCTCTCTCAACCGACAAGCCCAAACTTATTGCCGCTCTTAGAATCAAACTAGTGACCCATTATATGCTTCAAATCTTGCAAAATAACAAATCCTCGAAGCACGAGCTTTTCAAAAAGCTTAGTGAATAAAACAAATCTAACTAAATATAAGATCAGCGAAAGCCATAAAGGTATACAATAAAACTTATTACCGAATCTAAAGTAAAATCCTTACCCATTATCAAAAGTCACACTTTCCATACAAACTCCCTAAATCTATATTGTCTTATACATTTTAGGCGAATACTTCAAAATATCCAGCTTTCATTATCCATAACAACGGGGGCCTTTAAGATTGCATTTCGATAACCATGCCTTAACCATTAACGGTTCATCAATCAAAGCTTAAGATCTCATCATGAATATATATGACAATGTTATGCAATGAAATGATATGAAATTATATCATATGTCCTTTCTATCTCGGAGTAGTCTCGATGGGTGGTGATGCCATTATGCAATGTGCCATATGTCCTTTTCAACTTGGAGTATTCTTGTTGAGTGGTAATGCAAATATGCTAACATATCTGTTAGAAAATATACCTAAAATACCCAATAAGGGGAGGTTGAATTAGGTGATGAAAATTAATGATTTTTCAAAAGATAATTTAATGGTTTTGACAAATGATCAAGTGAAACTTAAAACTTCAAAATACAATGTAAATTTCAAACTAGACTCAATATTGGAGATAGCAAATTTCTTTTCAAAGTCTGGAAATATTAAGTTTGTAAGCTAAGATAAAAACATGTTTAATAATTATGCTTCAAAAAAACAAGTTATAAACGATAAAGTAGTGCAGTGAATAATTAGGCAGAAAACAAAACTTCATAAATTTTAAAGTTTAAGGAGGAGAAAATCAACACCATGATATATAGTAGTTCGGATCTATAAACCATATCCTACATCCACTCCCCAAACATAAAGCAAGGGAATTTTTACTATGAAGGGCAATAACCAATTTTACAAGTACAAGCTCCTAGAGCCTTTTACCTGTAACTAGCCCGGTTAACCTTTCAACATAACAGGTACAAGCCACACCGGCCTTTTACAACCACACCGATCAACCTATCACCACAAGTTTTTCACTCAAGAACTTAGCAAAACTCTCAAGAACAGGTTCAAGCCACAAATCCTTTTACAACCAAATCGGTCAACCTATCAACCACTAAGTTTTTCACTCAAGAACTTAGCAAAACTTCTCACAAAGAGTAGATGCTTACAAAGAGCCTAACAAATAAACTCTCTTTATAATAGAGTGAATGTTCCAATGATAGCACAATAGAAGAATAGGAGTAGAAGAATGATTTTCCCTTAATAAATTCCTTGTCTCCTCCTTGTTCTTCAATGTTAAGGGAATGACTCCTTATATTCTTGAGGATTCTGACTTTGGAGAACATCTGGGAGTGTACCAATGAGGCCTCAACGTTCATTTTCTAATATCAAGGGAGATATAGCCGTCACTCAACTTTGTACCAAATAATCAGTTTCATTCAGACTTCTGCTAGATCGTTTGATTTTTCAACCTTTACTTTTTTTGCATTTTTGTTAAAGTACATTGATTTTGTGCAGCAATCAGATATGAAGTTGTGGTGCGCTCTTCAAGGTCTGCAAGTTTCCTTTTTGTAGCATTCCTTGCAAAAGTTAACTTTAGAAAGTGCACAATGTCTTTATATTGAAAAAACATAAAGCTGACTTTTCACTAATAAGGAAGCAATTTCAAATAAGCAAAAGACTTTTTGTTTCTTAGTTCAAAAGGGTAATAATCATCAAAATCCATAGAAATAATATTTTTAACATTTAAAATTTTGGGAAATGATATTTTAATACATTTGAAACTTTGGGAAGAGTTTTCTCAACAATATCCTTTCTAGCTAAAGCAAATCCAACTATGAGTGCCTTCCATAGAGAGTATTCTTGATGTGAGGTACCATGGTATTTTCCTTTCTAGCCCAAAATGATCCTCGGGTGGTAATACATATGCAATATGGATTGTAAAATGCTTCCATGCAATGCACATGCCAACCAAAATGCAATGCCATCACTCAATCCGTAATCTAATCTCATATTATCATCATTATGCAAGGGTATTTTAAATTATTGTGAAAGTGCTTGTTACACGATATATCAACATGTGTATGCCCAAGGTAAGTAAATTCACAAACCAAGTAGTAAACCTCATGACATTTCCGTTCTTAGTGTAATTATACCACAATACTCCTTTGGACACATTCACTCAATAATGACTTTGTGCGATATGATGGAAAGCATACCTATATGTATGCCTATGCACGTATACATATCCGCCAATATCAAAAGTTGGGCTTGGTCTTGTTTTAGTTAGGACTAGCCTAACAACATAATTGGTCAATTTCACTCTTTGAATTGTGTATTAAATTTATTATTTGCTTTCATTCTTTATATTTTCTTTTATTATGTCTCATTTTTCACTTTTCACTCTATAAATTCATTTTTTTACTAAATCAAAGGTGATAAAAAATGTAATTATTTGGAAAAAAAATGCCTTTACCTATAAAATTGATTCTAAATTGACTGTAAATTGATTTTTTTGGTATTTATTAGATTTAAAATGTTAATTATTTATAAGGTTATCAAATTAACCTAAGTTTTTTTTTACAAAATTAAACAAAATTTTATTTATATGTAAATAATTATGGGCCAATCTCAAGCTTATCCATGGATTTGGGCTAATATCCAAACTTTAACTATGAGCCTAAGCCTATAAACTAAAAAAGTTTATTGGAATTTACCCAATTCTGACTCGACCCAGCCTATGAACAAGTAAACCCTGACTTTCCACAATACCCACATATTAAAGATAACTTCATTTATGAAACCTTCCTCTCCTTCACATTGCTTTGTTGACACACATAAGCCTTTCCACCAATCTTTGAAAGAAGAATGAGGTAAATTTTTGGTTATAGGCATTAGGTTTGAGGTATTCTACATTACTTCTGCATGTGGACATGAAGATAAAAATTGGAAGATAGTTTTATTGGCTAAACCACAATAGCTGCAAGTTGGATTGGAGATTGTAATGCCTTTTTAAGTAAATTTACCTTTAACTGCTAGCTTGTTGTATAAAGCTCTCTAGATAAATTTTTTTATTTTTTATTTTTTTTAACCAGCAAGGGTGTAGATATTTTCATGCAATTGATCATAATTTAGAAGGTTTTAATGTGCTTGAAATCAGATTATTTAATAAGATCAAATATTATAACTTTGCTGCAGTTTAAAAGATTGAAAATGTATTTCCTTGGGGCATCTGTTTGCCTTTTTCTTCTATTTTTTTCTCACAAATAAAGGTAAAGATGAAGGTTCTTACAGAGTGGTTGATGAGGTGCCCAGTAAAGGAGAATTAACCTTTAAAGGAGATAGTTTTATTCATCCTGGTGCTGCATTGCAAGCCATGCCACTTCCTATTCATACACTTTTTTGCATGATTGTAGAGATATGCATAGTGATTTGGGTTATTTATCTGACACCAAAGATGTAGCTAAATGGCAAACTAATGAAGATCCCATTGTATTTCTATTTGGATATGAATGTGTTTCTATTTTCTATGCATTGCTTTTGACGTGAATAGCTTATTTTTATTGTATTGATTATGTATATGGATGGCATTCTTGACTTACTATATGGTTTTTAGGTTCACACAGTAAAATAATATATTGTTTAAAGTGGAATAGAGTTGTGAATGGCTTATTTTAAAAATCTTTCTCTTCACTTATGATTACCAATTCATAATAGAGCAAGACAACAAAAGCCAAAAATCTAAGCACCATACACAAATGTTACATAAATTTCATTGCTAACATTAACCACTGCTAGGTCTTGTACTCTGTTTGACATCAAATATCTAACATATTTAACATATTTATGGCATATACAACTTGTTGCCTCACTTCCACCTCCATGCATCTCGAAGCTTTGTGTTCCCTTCATGCATCATTATGCTTGGTCCAATTCCCTCCTCAAATTTCTGGCAAAAAACATAATTATCGAGTAATCCGTACTAAGTTTACAAATTACAGTTCTTATCCCCTCCCCTAACCCAAAAGAAAAACAAAAAATATTTAGAAACCATATGTTCAAAAGACAATTGAAACTTAGCAATCAAACATGCAGTAAATTTAAGGAACCATATGTTCAACATCTGGTTAAGCTTCAAATATAACTAATAAAGAGGGTATTGTAATTGTCCTTATTGCAATAGGTAAAATATTCAGAATTTGATGCAAATAGGCAATAAAGAGGGTATTGTAATAGGTCAAATATTTGGAATTGTCCAAGCTTCACTCTTTCCTGGATATTGCAATAGGTAAAATATTTAAAATTTGATGCAAAAAGAGGGTATTGTAATTGACCAAAGGCTTATTGAGACTAAAATTTGAAGCTTTAAAACCACAAAAATGCTTAAAGAAGTATAAACATGGATTTAGTTTATTAATTTTTCATTACGGCAGCAAAGGTGAAAGCTCCAGCTTTTCTAGGTACACCATTTTTATACTTCCATAATCAACATGTCATGTGCAGGGCAATTCAATAAAATACCACATCTTTTATTTTAGTTATATTTATTCATTGTAATAACATAAAAGATGTTTCAAAGGCTTAAACTCATCCTCTACATTCACTAAACTTGGGCTCCACCAATCATTATGTGGGGAACCATAACCTAGTCTCCAGCTTCCATTAATGAAAAGGCCAAAACTTGCAAAGAAAATGGTTATGCATAATATAGAGCAAAGTTGCAGAAAAATATCTATGTAGTTATGCACAATCCATAGCAAAGTAGAAGAAAAAACAAATTAGATTGAAAAGTTTACCTTATATGAATTCCTACTCGCAGAAGCTAGCTCCAAATACTCCAAACAATCCTGAGTATTTTGTTTTAGCTTTTCTTTTTTATGGTTTCTAGATATAGACTAGGAGACGATGATATGAAAATTCTGGGTACGAGGTATCCCAAAGAGAACGAGCGATGGCAGAGGTGTTGAGAACGTTGGTTGCAAAGGAGGCAACATCAGAGAAAGTATTTTTAGAGACATATGATGGCGTCAAAGAGCAACGCCGGAGGAAGGTTGAACGACGACCAATGAATATTGAGCGACGCTGAAGGAAGACCATCGACGAAGTAAGAGAGAGCCAAAATGACTAAGTTGAGCAAAGATGGAAAAATCGGGATGGTTCATGGGACAACATGTAAGTAAAAAAATTATTAAATTAAAGGAATGTAGAAGGTATGAAAATAATGGGACTGTTAATTAATTCTATTACTTTTTAATGATATTTTATAATAATATTTTATAAAATTAATATTTTATAATATTATTTTAAGGTATCCTTTTAAAAATATTTAAAGCAGGAAAGAGACTTTCAATAAATATCCTTTTTATCATTTTAAAATATTTATTTTTAAAAACAAAATTAATTTAAAGAATTTTCTTTCATATATGTCTTGGTTAAGTGGGTCTGTGCACTCCTAGACAATAATATATAGACAAGAAAATATATACAACTAGAGCAGGTGAGAAGCCTCAATGTTAGTTAGTAGGGTCACCTTGTACTACAGTAGAAAAATTATTGAGAGCCTAGCTAGCTAGCTTGTTCAAAGTCTAATAGCTTCAGCAGTTCACTGCAACTTGCTTTCGATGCTTCATTATTTTTGTTTTATTCATTTAATCTTTGGGATGACGTTAGATGATAATGACTACCATTCCTTTATATCATTGATTCACCTCTGTCTTTTAGCTACATATGCGATATACATACGTCTATTCGTTATTCTCCACATGCCATTTAGATTAATAGAGACTGTCATGGGCACGTGACCGAGATGCTGTCAATTTGCCTCCTTTTTCCTCATTATATAAACAATGGTGGAAAATGAGGGATTTTAACTCAAAACATTCTATTGTTGATAGATGTTAGTGCCTCTACATCAAATTTTGGGAGGCTTCCGAGGTGCCCTGATACTACAAGATTATTTCTTATTAAATAAAAAATAAAAAATAATTTAGTGATTGATAATTTTACCCAATCACGATAGCCATATTTATAATGACTCTAAGGTAATAAAATTTGTTGTCAGATAAGTTTTGACTCGCATGAAAGGCATAAACAATCTAGGGACCGTCTTGGAGAGATGCAGACTACCTACACCTGGACATAAAGACCTCATGAAGCTTCATTGTTCTCTGAGATTAGCTTCGAGCCTTTCCTGTGCAGCTTAGGTGGAGGGCAACGAAGGCCTTTTTCTGGGAGAGTCCGAACCGTTAGTGCGATACCACTCTCGAACACACTAGTATTGTATAGTATTATATATATATGATTATCGAAAAAAGAAAATTTTATTATGGGCTGAACTCATCACCTTATTTATAAATCACACAAATAAAAGTAATAATAAAAATTTTGATTTTAACTTAATAAGATTCCCTTGAATTTTATGTAATCTCTACTTTTATTTTCTTTTTTATCTAGGAAATATGAATAACGTGGTAGGGTCAGTATATGTACAAATTCATCATCGAAAAATTATCTCAATTTTTTATTGATTATAATTTTTCTTTATACAGGCATATAATAAGAAGAGAAGAAAGTGTTTTGGAGATATTAAAAATAATTTTTTAATAAAAATACGACTATGCTTTTGCGCCATGAATCTATGAAAACAACTTATTAATCAATGGCAAAAGCAAGCATAGAATGAGCAAATATTATTCTTACACGACTAAATTTACATTATTTTTATATTTTTTATATAATATTATTATAAAAATTTATTTATATCATTATTTATATTAAATTAATAATAAATAAATAGGTATAAAAAATTATGTGAAAAAAATATGATGTGAACTTTTGTAGAATATACTTTAGACAAAAAAAAATAAGAAGTCAATAAGCGTGTTGGACTGGGATTAGGCTTTTTGTAAGTGTTTGATAAGGTAGACGGAAGCGAGCACAATTGTAGAATATGCTTAGGTCCCGTTTGTTGCTTTTACGTAAGATAATATAAGTTAATATAATATAATTTGATATGTATAAATAATTATATAAATTTATATAATTATTATTTTATTATATGATAATCATCACATAATATTAAACATTCAAGGAAATGGAATAAGCTAGGATAAATAATTTTGAATAAATTTTTTTTAACAAAAATTTTAAAAATTATTATTAATTATTTATCAATATATTATGATATTATTATTGTTACTTTTAACATTATTATTATCATCACTACTACTATTATTACCGTCAACGCTACCGTCGTTATTATCGCCGCTACTACCAACACCACAATTATCCCCACCACTTCTATTGCCTTCACCATTACCGTTATCATATTATATCATGAATTTAGTATTAATTTTATATATTAAGATAATATTTTTTATAAAAAATTATAAAAAATAATATTATTATATAATCTTACATATTATAAATTATTATATTAATTATATGATAATATTACAATTTATACATAAATAACTTATATAATACTATATATTATTGTCCATACTTTCTAGACTTATCCTGGGGTGAAATATTTACAAGACTTTTCATATTGTAATAAGAGAGAGATTGAAAGGTGGCTTCTGTAAGTAGAACTGGGGAAGTGCAGGAAAAACAGAGGTTCAAATTACAAGACAGAGGTTCATCTGTACTGTTACAACATAGAAATTGAATAACATCTTCAAAATGTATTCTTTGATGCAGCTTGATGCTTGTAACGACAATGGCAAAATTGACCCTTCAAATTTGTGGGAGATATTCAGGGAAATTTGCTTTGGTTCTTTTGACATCGAATCCCACAACTAGTGTTGTATAGTCAGTATTTGATATTTCAGCATAAGAAATATGAAGATAATCAAGGTCCTTTGTGATTTTCCATCCAATTTCAAAGTTAATGAGTTACGAGATAAATCTAATCACCTGAATATGGAGATATTAGCAAAATGGAATTAGAGATCACACAGGCAAAGAATTCCCTTGCAGGGTGTAGATATTTTCATGCAATTGCTAATAATTTAGAAGGTTTTAATGTGCCTGGAATCTGATAATTTTATAAGATCAAATATTATAACTACTCTTTCTATAAATACATGCTACAACTGTTATTGTTCCCTAACCATTGGTGCAAAGAAGATATTTTAGTCAAATAATAATGAAGTTATTCATATAATGGCATGCTTTGGAAAATTCATAGTTTTAAAGTAAAAAATTAAAAGTGGAATCCCACAAACAATTGATAGAATCTTTGGTTTAGAAAATGACATTCTAAATTACAAGTTCATACATAATCATCAAGTCCAATGTAAATTAATAATATTATTCAAATGCAGGCAAGTAATTGGATCTCAAGAGATTTTCTAAAGGAACCATTCAGGTAAGGAGGTAAAATTGATAGACAGCTACCCAGAAAAATGATGTTACCACATTATTATGCATCTCCATGGAATGCCGGTATGATATTTCAGGCATCCATAAAAGGGAAAAGGATCCTCTAAAGATAATATTCCATTTTAGAGTAAAATACATGATGAATCACTACTAACAAAAAAAAATTAAGGATTTATATTTTATAAAGTATAAGGAATTTACTACCTATACATATGTGAAAGTATAAGGAATTTACTACCTATACATATGTGAAAGTATAAGGAATTTTCTCATCAACGAATATTCACCTACACTTTACATTTTTAAGTGCATCTTGCAATTTGGAGGAGTTAGATCCCCAAAGAAGTTTTGGCTTTCTGCTAGGGGAAAATTTTCTTGACTACATGTTCAAATAAGCAGTGACCTCGGGAGCCTTGAAGTCTCTTTACATGTAGCTTGTTTCAAAATGTATTTACAGAGGAATATAAGACTAACCGGGAAAAGAACATGGATCAGTTCATCTTTGAAGTTTAGAAAAATAATAAGTTTCACTAGTGTACCTCTCAAGAAACAACAATAATAATTAAAAAAAACAAGGAGAGAGTAAAGGAAGGAATAATTGAATAGGCAGAATATTATGTTCAGAGTCAAAGACCAAACACAAAATATTTCATTTCCCAGAAAGGGCTTCTAGAGATTTCAGCTGTTGATCATGTCAGCAGCACCTGTTGGCTCTATTAAATCCAAGAAAGCCATAAGCATACTCAAGGTTTCTATATATCAGCTCAGCAATTTAATAATTGATCAAGTAGCAAAATTAGGAAGGAAAATGCTTTTTCAACCCAAAACTTGTAGTATTGAACCAGAATAATTGAGCTGCTTGATGAAATAATAAGCTGCAAAATAAAAGAATACGACTAATGATAATTTGCCAGTACAAATAACAAAATTATAAGTCCAAAGGCACCGTTAACAGTGGATTAATTTAAAGAATGTCCCAAAGAACAATAGTCAGCTAACTAAACAAACTAATATTCCAGAGAAGTCTCCAACCAGAAGAAACAGAATTCAATCTCTATATGTATGCAAAAGAAGAAAAAAAAAAGTGGATTTGGCTTCTAATGGAATCACTGTAAACTATGCTGGATCACATTCACTTTGACAGATTTGTATCAGAGCTCCTTCGGAGTTTAGAGGAACTTGTATTTTGAGACATGAACTCTGCTTAATATGAAGATTTCCTCATTTGCTCAATTCAGTAGCAAATAGCAGTTCATAAGGACTAGAAACACTCTTGATCTTTAAATCAAATATGCATATCAACAAAAAAATATATATATAAGAAAAAGCTATCTCAACATCAATGTTCATTTCCACAAAAAGCAACAAAAAGTATTAGAAAAGTAAAGTCACACCATTAATATCCGAAAGATGAATAAAGGAGGAAGTAACATGAAGGAATGTAATGATGCATAACAGAGGTATTATTCAATCCATTTGAATCTGGATGTTGATAAACTTGCAAATATTACCATACAAGCTTAGATTCCAAAATCCTCCCTGGAGCCAATTGATGATGTCTAAGTTTACAAAGAGAGCAGAGACCCATCTGAATATTGCTCCCTTTTAGTGTCATTACCATTAGAAATGCACTTTTCATCTGGACTGGCTATGATATCTGAAATGAACTTAATTAAAGAGCATAGCCCACCCAAGAAATTATGGTCAATAACATCCCTTCCTTCCACAACATGTGCAAAATCAACAAGTTTAACTGCAGCACCCGAACCCTTTCCATTAAGTATAGACTCCTTTTCGTACACAATGAAGACTGAACAAGAATAGAAATGGAAAATGGTTTGAACCTCAAACCATGCCTTTAGCTCCAACAGCTGTGCTAAAATTCCAGAGGAACCACCAAAAACATCTGATGCAAAAGAACAATCAGGAAGCACACCATAATTTGCAGGTGTATTAGAAGACACAAACTTCTTCAAAACCAATTTGACATCCTCTGCAGATAGATTTTGCAGAAGCTTCCTCTCAGGCTTCCAGAATCCAGCGTCTTTGGAGACAAAAGCCTTCAATCCTGATATCCTAAAACCCAATGATAGGCTAGAGGTTTCTCTATCTTTTTCAAAGCACTTCTGAATGTAATCATTGGAAGCTTGTGGATACCATGTCCTGGAACCAATCTTAATATCTATGATGGATGGATTTACGTAGCTAGAGACAATATCTTGCAAGACAAGGTGAGGATGTAAACCAGATCCATCTGATGCATTTATAATCTTAGTACCATAAAAGATAGGGAAGAATTTGTGAATGTGATCAGGAATCCTGGCATCAGAAGAAACAGACCTATAGAAAGCCACCTCATTGGAACCACGTTTATCATTTTGAAGAGGCTTGTAGAAGCGACCAGAATCATCTACTAGAGGACCAAGAAGACCATCTTGGGCATGATGGCCAGCAACTTGATGTTCTGGGACCTTAAACATGTTCCTACAAATTGAGAAGAACCTCAAAGAAGATACTACAAAGATATATGTTGGGGAGATCGACAGTAGACTCCCCAATACATAAAATAAATTACAAACTGAAATTTGTGGGTGAATATGATTTGTACGTAGAATTCTATCTCTATTAAAAAAATATATATATAGCTTCACTTCGTGCTATATTGTTCACATAATAGATTATACATAATTAAACCTAGGACTGACAACAATGTTTATTCTGAGGGTGCGAGGAGCAAATCCTAAACAGTGGTTCTTGAATGAATAGTCAAAATTAAAATACACATAAAAGATCACATTACTTAATATTTTATTCTTGACCATTCATGCAAGATCTAATGGCCAGGATCAGTGTTGTTAAACTCATGTTTTAACACATAAACTTGCATAAGTTTAAGGTAACAAATCGAGTTGACTCAGCTGTAAAATTGGAATTTAGCTAACTCAGTGTAAAAACTCGAGAACTTGTGAACTCGCCATTCACTCACGAGTTCATCTGCAACATCCAGATGATGCTTATGGAGACGCTGAGTTTTTTTATTGTTCCCCCAAGACGCTGCGTTTCTAGCAGCAAAATCCATCTTACTGTCTCGCAGCACCTCTCTCGGCTCTCGCTGTCTCGCTCTCACTGTGTTGCAGGCGGCACACCCCTCTTGGCTCTCATTCTCGTTGTCTCAGCTAGAAGGCACTGCGTTTCCACCTCTCTCTCGACTCTCGCTGTTTCACAGCCCTGTTTTTAACTTGAATGCCCTGTTTTTCCTCCCTTGCATTTCTCTCTCTCCTAGAAGAATTAAATCATGTTTGCAATTGGTTTTGGTTCTAGTTCTAGTAGAAGAATCAGGAGAAAAAAATGCAGTTGGCAATAGGTCAATTGGGTGGGAACATGGGACTGATGTTGAAGGGAATGCTAGAAAAGTAAAATGCAATTATTGTGCAAAAACATGCAGTGGAGGCATTTTTAGATTTAAGCATCACTTAGCTGGTAGTAGAGAAGATGATAAGGCTTGTGTTAATGTTCTTGATGATGTTAGAGCTTCAATGTTGCAAGTTGAGATAATAGCTAAAAATGCATCACAAAAAAAGAAAAGGGATTATGTGGATGTTGGTGGGGATGACGACAATACACAGTATATTTATGAGTAAGGTAAAAGGAAAGGTCTAATGAATGTTACGACAAATTCAAGAACTAGTGGTTGTGGGGTTGGAAGTAATACCCAATCAACCATTAATCAACTAAGGAAAAAATATTTTAGGGGAGAAGTTTTTTGACAAGTTGCTCAATTTTTTTATAAAAGTGTTATTCCTTTCAATTAGACACCATACGCTGCCCATTGCATTGCCTTGATTTTGGAGGATTTTGAAAAAAATATTAAAGTGCATCAAGTGACAATAAGAAAGGGTAGAGAAATCAAAACTTACATTTGCACAAGAACAATGCTCATTAGCTTATTGAAAAAATTCACAAAGGGGAGAGACTTGATTAGGCCAACTGTGACTAGAGTTGCTACTGCTTATTTGACTTTAGTATGTCTTAATGAACTAAGTGTCATTGATGGGCATGTTTGGTTCCAAAGAGTGGAAGGAGTGCAAATTTTCATCCGCAAAAGATGGGAAATCAGTGGCAAATATGGTATTAAATAGAAGGTTGTGGAAGAACATTATTACATGTCTCAAGGCAGCAGTTCTTCTTATTAAAGTGCTCCGCTTAGTGGATTCAGATGAAAAACCAGCTATGGGGTTCATATATGAGGAGATGAATTGTGCAAAGGAGAAGATAAAAACAAACCTCAATAATGTTAAGAAAAGGTAAACTTGTTAATTTGAATTTGAATTATTACTTATTAGTAGTTTTCTTTGTTTATTAATAAATACATTCATAATTCATAATTTGACTTAAATTTTATTTAATCTTGTAGTTATGAACCCATATGGAAGATAATTGATGAAAGGTGGGAAGCTCAACTGCATAGACCCTTACCTGCATATTACCTTAATCCTCAATACCACTAAAATCCTAACTTTAAGGTTGACTATGAGATTAAAAAAAGGGTTGTATAGTTGTTTGTCAAGATTGGTTGCGGATAGAGATTTGAGAAACAAAATTGATGTGTAGCTAAATGAATTTCATTATGCTAGAGGGTTGTTTGGTCTTGATACTACAAAGAGTAATAAAGATAAAATGCCCCTAGCATAATGGTGGGATTCTTATGGAGATGGATGCCTAGAATTGAATAGACTTGCTATTCGGATCCTTAGTTTGACTTGTAGCTCTTCTAGGTGTAAGCCTAATTGGAGTACTTTTAAGATGGTAAGTAATTAAGTTTAATATAAATTACTTTTTTATTTTAGATTTACATCAATCTTATTAGAAATTAAAAAATTTAGATGCTAGAATACTTATTAAGCTTTTGTTTTGATTAGGTTCATATAAAGAAAAGAAATTGCTTGCACCAAAAGAAGATGAATGACTTAGTATTTGTTATGAGCAATTTGAAATTGAGAAGTAAGGAAACAACTATAAATCCTATTTTTGACTTCGAAGATATCCATTCGGATGATGAATGGATAATTGAAAAAAGGCAGGATGCTAATGTTGAAGAAGAAGATGAGGAGGTCCTTCAACTATTCAAGTTGGTGATGGTGACACTGACAATATTCTTGATCCTAGCAATGAGATTGGTGAAGATCATTTGAATGCTACGGATTTGGAATTAGATAACATTAGGTTCAAGACATAGGCAGTGATGATGATTTACTTGAAGATGATGGTGGTGACTTTGGTGACGATGAAGATGATGATAATCGAGCATTTGAAGATCTTTGTTGAATTTTTTTCTCATTTGTCAAATTTGATTATGTTATGTATGAATTTTATTGAATTAAGAGTTTAAGACTTTGTTAATTCTTACCACTTGGATATTGATTTATGAATATTTAGGAATGCTATATATGTTTTGTTTTTACTTTTTTCTCACTTTATGATGCATTTTAAGTATTATTTATGGTGATTATATTTTTTTTTAATATTTGTTTATTGATGTAGGTAAATTTTTACGAGTTTACGACCCAAGTTTACCCCTTCATGAGTTTACTTAAACTCGTGAATTTGACAACCATGGTCAGTAATTGCTCTCATTGTCACAATAAATCAGTGCTAAGTAGTAGGTACCCTATCTACCCCCAAAAAATGGCTTCGTGTAACTTGGAAGGTACTACATTACTGCATGAGTACCAGACTTCGAGTTTTTTTCTTTATTTCCTTATAAGGACTTGTTAATATTTTGTTTCCATATATCTCCTTAAGAATTATAAACTCAATAGCACATTCCAATAGCTAAATCTCAAAAGTAGATTCTGAAGTTTGAACCATCATTAGATAGAGAACAATACGCGTATATAATAAATAAACTGAACAAAAGAAAGTTACAATGTTAAAAATGACAGAAAACTCAACTTGTAAAAAACTTACACTCCTCCATTGACCTCACCCACTAACAACTAAACTAATAGCAACGTTAAAAATGCTCCATGCTGAACTGAACAAAAGAAAAGCCCCCAGAGGTAATAACTTTGGTTAAGAGTAACTAATGCGTGAAATGGACGTGTCAAAAGGCTCCAGTTACAATAAAAAGGAAAGCTTGAGCGAGGGTATATTTTCTTGCATTATATTATTTACAAATTTCAATAAATAAGGACTTTAACAACAAAGATTTTATGTTAGTGACTAATACAACTTCTGTGCATGCAAGTCAAACAAGTTAATGACAGTGGGTACTAAGAAGAAAACAAAATGTAATTGAACAAACAAAGTTAATTCAACAATCGGATCTCGTAAAATGATTAATGCTTCCAAATTCGGAATCAAGAACGATGGACAAAAATGACGAATTGATGAAATGGCAACCGTTTGAAATTCCAAAATGGGAATAAAATAAAATATTTGAGGAAAAAAGGGGGAAATGAAAAAAAAAAAAAAGGGTTACAAACTCAAGTTCAAATCAACTCGCAAATGATAACTATATAGTATTCACTGGAACAGAATCTCCGGGATGAATTTTCAGTCTAAATAAATCCTGAAAAACGTTTAATTATTATAAGTAGTTATAAGTTATTATGGTCAGAAAGATCTACAAAATCAACCCAAACCCACTTCCCCACAGAAAAGAACATCCGTATATTCTATAAGAGCACCCAACGTGAGACCAGATTTAATTTACACAGCACTAGGAATATCAAAATATTATCAGTATCCACTTGTTCGCTGCAAGAAAGAGAAACCAGCATTTCCTCCTTTATTTCAGAAATAGAACAAAAAGCTAGAAGCATAAACACTGAACACTGAAGAAAATGGGGTATCTGGATAAGTAAAGTGGAAGTTTCCTGTTTGGTTCTTGTGGGGGAGATCAAAGTTTGAACTCTGGGAAAAAGAATCAGGCTTTGAAATATGAAGCCATTAATTTCACTTTCCTAATAAATAGCTTTAGATCTACGCAAGAAAACGAGCATGACTCCCTGCTATGTGGTTCCCTTCGGTAGTCACTTGTAGAAACTGCGTTTGAGTAGGCCAATTCCTGTCTTGGATAGTATTTCTGAAGATGGAATTGCTTGGATGCGAATTTGAGAGTCCTCCGTAACGGGATAACGTGATCAAGATGGAAGAAATGCAAAATTGAAGAGGATTTCAAAGAGGAAAATGTGAACAGCAACAACAAACTGGGGTGCATTTTTCTTTTAAAGAAGAAAATATCAAAAGATGTTCAAATTCATTGTCAATAGAGCTGACCATGGGATGGGTCAAGCTGGGTTTGGGCCTAAGCATAGTGGGCTTTATATGTGTAGGCTTAGGCCCAAGCCCACCTTAGAGTTGGCTCACATTCATGAGCTAGGCTTTGGCTCAACTCTATAAGTAAAGCCAGGCTTGGCCCATTATACTAGTTGATTTTTTTTTCTTTTCATTTTTGTATGTGCAATCTATGTTTTAATAAAATAATAATAGCAATATTTTTTGGGACATGAAAATAGTTGCAATATCATATACAATAAGAAATATACAAGTCTGAATAGTGATCAATTATATTAAGATCTCACCTCAAAAGCTTAAATCTTATACATCCATGTTATTATCATCATAACTACTCGATTATGATTCATTAATCTCATCCCTCATGTTAATAATAACGACTTCTGATCCATCAGTCTCATCCATCATATAACATTTCCCACTTTCTTTAAAGAATATCTTCATCATTTTTATGCCTTTTGAGCATATATTTAATGTTTTTCTCTTTGTAGTAAAAACCATCTATCTTAGGGAAATCACCAAGTTGAGGATTTTTATTTTAAAATCAAAATAGTTTCATAGTACTGTTCCTTACAAAATGGATCTTCCAAGACAAGAACACAGGAATGCTGCTTAATAGGACACTCCTTTAAATAAGCTAGGAGAAGTACAAATGTCTCACAATTAACTATGTTAGCATAACAGCTCAGTGAAATGAGAGAGAGAGGAAACATGAAGATAGTGACAATTAAGAAGCCATGTACGTGATATACAAGTCCTGGAGGATTGAGCAAACTACCAGTAGTGACCATGGCTAAAAGAACTACCCGAGAGGCTCACTCAGGTTCAAAATATGACACAAAAAATGAGGACCTTCAATGTCAAAAGGAAACCTCCATGCCACAATAAAATACAAATGTATGCTTCTAGAGGAAACTACTAGTAGTTAACCTGCTTATGATTTCAAGTTCTCCAGGGCATCTTGACTTTAACAGGACATGGCATAACTTAAGATTCTCAAAAATGCAAATGTATGCTTTTAGAAGAAATCTTAAGATTCTGATCCATGTCATTATCAGTTCTTTGCATTACTGTAATAATAATGAGAGTACATTTACGGCATATTTTAAAACCAATATACCATGCTTTGAGCCAAATCTAAAATTCACCATTCACCAATCACCAACCAACAAGCAATGGCCATAATCAGTAGTACATTCAGATTCCTATTGAAACCAAATATATCATTTATGCCATCATAATATAACTCACTACAACTGCAACTACTACATGCATGCCAAAATTAACTCAACAGAGAAAATATTTTTAAGCCATCAAGTATCAACCATAGTGTATAAGGGAAGAAAAGTAATAATAGCTAAACAAGAATTTAAAGGCAAAAAACTGAGCATGAGCAATTATTGGGATAGCAACTAGCAGATCACATAAGGAGATTGCAAAGACAAAAACCCAAGCACCACAAATAATCAAGCATAGACTCCTCATAATAAGCAATAGTATTAGTATCCAAGTTAATTTTAATTAATTAATTATCTGGAATGTGATCCTTATGGCTGATGATTCAAATCTTATAAAAGCATGCTCAGAGGAGAGTGGAGCAACCAGTTTGCCAAGTCACAGAGAAATTTCACCCACTAAATAATATTAAGTCTCTCTATGAGCAAATGGAGCCCATTTTGTTGCTAATGCTTTTCCACCATAATTCAAACAGAAAATCCCACAAATCACCCATACTTTAAAAAGTTTTTCTTTCATTTAGTTGGCAGCTTGGACCAGGCCATAGAGGATCACACGTAACATAACACAAGCAATGGGAATTTGCAAAGAGAATAAAGATCTCTTTTGAAGCATATTTTAGTGGCATAACTTCAGTACACTCAAAAAATATAGGCCAATGATAGATCCATTAACTCAAAAATTAATATTAAATAGTAATGTCATAAACACATCATGGTAAAGTAAAACAAATAAATTAAACATATAATGAGTATTAAAAAGAAGATTAAGATGCACACAAAATGAAAAGTTTAGCCAGCCAGCAAATAGCAAATAACACATTTTCTAAATACTTTCTCTTCGACAAATTCTTTTAGCATATCTGGATTTGCCCAATATGTGAATATAAGAATAGTAAATATTGAATTATCTTGCCATTTATAGCTAAAACCCCAATATTTATGAATTAATTATATATTATTTATAAATGTTTATAACGATGAGATGAGCACTATATGGCTCAAATGAAAGTAAAGATGGATATATATTTTGGTTGAGAGATTCCATGAGAAAGGAAGGATGTATAGGAAGTGGAAGGAACTGGTATTGATTTTTGTTCCCAAAAAGATTATCTGTGATAAGGAAGAGAGAAAGAGAGGGGGGAAGCACAAAGGGGGTTGTCGTTTTGGAATGTTGCTCTTAGGGGGTTGTTGTTCCCAGAAATATGCTCTAGTTGACCCAACAGTGGGGTGCCCACGCACTTAATCCTGTCCTAATACTCCCAAGACATATCGGGCCCATCATAGGTCCTTCAAATTTATATCAGAAATTCAACGGCATACAGAGTTTTTATACATAAGTTCAAATACTCATCACCAATGACTTTGTTCTTGTTCATGAAGAAAATCTTCCAAACAATAGGAATCAAGGTGAATCTCAGATTGGATACCGAAATTCCTCAAAACAGAGGAATGGAAAGCAGGAAGAAACCCCTTTACCTGTTTGAACTCTTCCTTCGATGCGCTGGAGATGAAACGGACTGATGCGTTGCGGAGCTAGACGTCGCGGAAGTGGTTCTTCGCTGTAGCGTCGCCGGCGATGGTGGAGCTAAATCCGTCGGGGAGAAAGAGTGAGACGGTGACCTTGTGATTTGTGAACTCCGGCTGGGAATCGAAATGCTTCGTGGAGAAGGGAGACAGGAGTGGAGGGAAAGAAGAAAGGAAAGGCTTCAAGTGCATAAGGAAAGGCTTCACGTGCATTAGGCCTGTTAAAATGCTTGAACTTTTTTTAATTGGGTAAAGATATTCAGGGCAGTATATCCATAAATATATTTGGCCCATAATTATCTCACTTGTCACTTGTCAGTATTTTATTTTCGAGAGGTTTAACTTTTTATCTTACAAAAAATTTAGAAAATAAATTTTCATTTTTATAAATTAAACAATAATTTAAATTAATTTTTTTCTTGTAAGTAACACATTTATTTTAAAAAGAATTATCCAAATTTGAGGAATCACTCGGTATCTTTCATTCTTTGATAATTTATTACTTAAAATTCAAAAATGATACCCTTTTAGTTTTTTGGGTAATATAACATAAAAAACTAAAAAAGTATTAAAAAGTTCAGCATTATATTTTTTATGAAAGTTATTTTAGGTACAATGACTACCGAAATATATTAATAAAAAATTTGAGTAATTTATAAAAAGTCATTGGTTATAAGTAACTTCTGAAAAAAATAAAATAAATAACTATACAATAAAATAAATTTAAGAATATAATTATGAAAAAATATCAAAACTTTAGTAGTTACATAATAAAAAAGTAGAGACTTTAAAATTTAAAAACACCCAAAAAATACAGAGAAAGAAAATCACAAAGCATTGGAACTTGAACATAATAAATTGTGATGATCTTACATGACTTTCAATATAACCATCAAAATCACAAAAAAAAAAAAAAGCCACGAAAATAATTATCGACAAATTCAACTAAATTGTTTGATCAATATTTTATTGACAAAATTTGAAACGTAAAACTAAATATTCTCTAATTTTTGAATAATAAATACTTTTTTAGCTTGGTTGTCCTTAAATTAGAGATTATTGA
>JASKGM010000011.1:7319586-7336589 GCA_034509205.1 Ceratonia siliqua | reverse complement strand
ACTAACTATGAGAATTACATCATTTGGGATACTATCTCCAGAGAATGTGAGAAAATGTAACAAAAGAAAAGAAGCATGTTGACTGCTATGAGTGTGTATTTGGTGATAATTGGCTGAAGATGGGTGTTGGTTTAACCAAGTAGCCATTTTACAGCTCCTTATTCTGCAATTATCTATTCCCTAATTTTTAGCATATAGCCCCATCTAGATATGTTAAAATTGGTCTAACCCATTTGGGTTGAAATATGAAATGAGTTGAGTTGCTACTTTAGAAATTCATATTTTAAAAGGGTCTAAATGAACTGACCCCATTTAGTGGGTTGTTCTAAGGTAGGCTAGATCAACTCACATGACCATGAAAAAAATAAAAGGTTAATGAAGATTTAATGTTTTTATTGTTAAGAGAATATTCTAATATTTTTGTTGAGGAAGACATAGATAAAAAAGATAAAATTACTTATATGTAATCTTTGATATAATTATTTTATATTTTTATTTTTATGTATTTCAAAATATTGTAATAATATTTTGTGATTGGTGTTGGTTTAAACAAGGTTTAATGAATATTTAATGTAATTTGTATATTAAAATTTTAATGTAATTTAGTGATAATTATTAAATAAAATTTTAAAAATATTAATTATAAAATTAAAAAATATGGTGATGCAAGAATTAAGCTGGACTAAAACTTTGAAGGCCGTTTAAAATATGAATTGACCTATCACATTCACAGCCCATATTTTCATGACCCGTCCTGATTGACATTCTTCGTAGATTCTTCGTAGCTTCCCCGACTAGCCTCATTTCGTTGTCAATTCTTCATAGTAGATTCTTCGTACCTTTCCCACGTGTCGACTTCTGTATTTTCACAGTGGCGCCGACCACCCAAGTCTAGAAGGGGAAATCCAACCCGCTATCGAGAATGTTCTGCGTCAGCTTAGACTTTTGGCTTTGCCCTTTTGAACGTCTTCTTTTCTCTTTGGGCCATGTTTTCCGTGTTTTGGGTCGAATAGCTTCCAGCATTTATATGGCCAACCACGATTAATTAACTTGCTCCGTCAATCCAATCCCTGAAGATTAAATCCATACCCCTAGATAATTTTTGGTTCTAACTTTTTATTTCTGGGCAAGCAATTATATATATATATATATATATATATAACTCAATATAATTTAAAAGCAAGTAATGTCTACAAAGTATAAATGGAATCAATCCCATAAAAGCAAAGCACCAAGGTATTTGGGTTTCATTTAAGTTTTGGATTAGTCTACTTTGTTTAAGAAGCAATATTACATAAGTTCTCAAGATTATTAAAACTATATCAAACACTAATAATCTTCGGACTAAAATTATCTTTAAGATTAAGAATTATAAAATTAAATTTTAATTGAAGCCAAATGAAAAATAAAAAAAATAGACCAACTGATTCTATATACTTTTTTTAAAAAAAAATTATATATATAACGAAAGCAATCATTATGATCATCGAAAAATTTCATAGTTGTCTCGACCTTGCCATCTTACTCCCAATCATAACCTTTTACTCTCATTGTCTTTCATATCCAATTTCCAATTAATAGTGTCAATAAGCATATAGGCCAAGGGCCTCGGCCTAACGGTCAAGTACTCAGGTTTAAAACTTATATTAATATTTAAGGTAATTAATTAATATGATATAAATATTATATTAGGACAACTTGAAAAAAAAAAAAAAAACATGTCGAGAAGAATCAATGTTTAGACTAACCCAATAAAAAAACTAGCAAGTTGGTGGACGATTCCATAATTTCTCTTGATTCAAATTGGTTGATAAAATATTTAAATTGATTAACATTTGTCAAGTTATGTCAAGACAGCTAGAACGAATATCCAATATATATATATATATATAAATAAACAAGAGAGACAAGGATTTGCAAACAAGCACTAAATGTGCTAAAGTGTGATTAGAGCACATGTTTATTTTAATATAAATGAAATTTTGTTTAAAATATAATTGAGTGAATTTTATAATTGGAATAAATTAATAATATTTTTCATTAGAAAAAAGTCAGCAATCTACAGTTAATTTAAAGTCACTTTATATGTAAGAAACTTTTTGTCTAAATACTAACATTTTTATCATATTTAATTTATTAAAAAGAATTTAGAGTGAAAATTAAAAAAATGAAATATAATAAAAGAAAATATAAATAATGAATATAATATTGTGTAAACATAATACAATTTAAAAAATTCTAAATTATATTGTTAAATCGATTCAAATTAAACTCATAATGACTTTAAAATTATACAAAACCAATGGGTAAGCTTGAATTTCAACCCATCGACCCACTCAATTGAGCCGAATAGGACACATCTAGACCTAACCCACAAACACCTATAGCCATGAGAGTAAATAATTCTCTAAAATAAAAGTAAAATGGAAATCTAAGTTTTTTTTTTTAAATTTAGATACACCCACTCGGATATACAAAAATTATCTTAGACAATATTAATATTGTTAAAAGTACTTCTTAAAGATTTAATTAAATACTAAAATACTTCTTTATTATAATTTAAAAGCAATTATCAAAAAAAATTTTATTACAAGATTTAATTAAATACTGAAATACTTCTTTATTATAATCTAAAAGCAATTATCAAAAAATAAAAATTTTACATCACAGCCCAACTGGTTCTAAGTTTATCTATGGCAGTGTATACTAGCCAAGCAGTACAAGACTCATTTCTGAAAACCAAATTAGTGTCCACATATTTGAAACTCATCAATGATTCGATATTGATTTCCAAAGCAAATATTTAATCTGGTTTAAAAAGATACTATTCTAGGCTAACAATTTTCAGTAATTATAATATTTGGTGTGTTTGTATGTACCATACCCTGTATCCTAGAACATAATCAGTATCTTCCAGGTTGATATAACGTCATGTATAGAAAAGAGGGACAAATAAACTGCACCTACATATCATGCAAGTACAAATCTTAGCCACACTATTCCATAGGGGAAGGGCCCTCTTCAAGTCTTGTATTTTCCTGCCCACTACCCCACATGATTGCCATTAGCATAAGCTTACCTGCAACTGGAAAATCCTTGTGCTGCATCAATATTGCTTCCACGGAAGAACTCATATCCCCCAAAATCTGAGTCTCGGAGTTTTCTTCTCTCAATGGCAATACTTGGTCAAAACCTTCTTCAAAGGTTTCTGCTCGGGGTCCATAACACCTGCTTGATGCCTGGAAAAGCACAGTATTGCTCAAATTCTGCAGGGTTTCCTCATCACCCCATCCTTCAGCTATGTATGATTCAAAAAATTTACTCCAATCATCCTGACTAGCTGCCTTCTTCCAGCACTCCTCTAAAAGTTTTCTATGTGTCTTGCGAAAGGAGGAACTAGTCCATGCAAACCCATCAAAGGCCCACAACGAGAGTTCCCGCTCTTCACCTTCCAGGCACAGTTTAATCAAGTCTTCAGGATGAAGCAGCTGTTGCTCAACAATTTGCTTATCTTCAGTGGAAGGGAGAAGTTTCATTATTTCCTCCTGCAGGTAAGGTGTCCGAGTGACAATTGATGAAAAAGACTCAAAAAGGTAACATGGCTTATCTATCAGGGCATGGTTCAACAAGTTCTCATGGACCAAAGCAAATACTGACTGAAGAGCTCAAGAGGCACATACAACAAACTGTCACAATTTTATCAATGCTTTTTTTTTTTTTCTTGGCATGTGTTATTTAGGACTTAATCAACATAGATTATATCCTTGAGCAGTAAAACTTGCATGCTGTGAAAGCTGCCACATCAAACCTTTCATTCATTTAATTAATTATTTTCAAAAGGGAAACTTTTACAAGGGCTTTAATATAAACAACACTAATATAACATGCAATAATATTTGTCTCTTATTGTAAACTCATTTAATTAGAAATTTCAAATGGAATACAGTCCAACCAATAACAGAATGAGGTGGATGAAGAACAAAATACCAATCTTAGCCCAATTAAACACTTTAAACAATAAAAGATAATGCTTAAATGAGTACAATGTATTCCATCTTTAGAAACCAATCAAAAAAACCAGTACTGTTAATTGAGCTAAGTTGCTCCTCAGAAACTCTAGTGATGTGTTCAATGGAAGCTCGTCCAACTAAATTCATATAAATTAAATCTAAACCTAGTTTTACATCATCAAGCTCATTATATCTTGTGTGCTTCATTATTTAATCCATTTAACATATTTGTGCAATGGCCTATGTAAGTATATGAACAAATTTAACAATGTTAATTTCAGTATTAGAATTGAAAATTTAAAGAATTTTAGCATCAGGCTCGAATACTTGAGAGGTGAGTATTAAGCCTCGCTTTTAGGCTCAAATTAAGGCCATATGCAAGCTTGGGCAGTTGAGCTCAAAAGATATCAAGCAAATTGAGGCAGAGGTCCCTAGAGTCCATCTGAACTTGGCCTGTATATAATCTTACAAGTCACTAATCTTTGAAGTCCAACAGGAAACAACGAGAACCTAAAATGAAACATATATATTGAGGCCTCATGGGGTATAATAATAGTGTCATCACTCATCACTGCATAATAATCATTATGAATAATGACAAATTCAACTGAGTTCAAAATTCAACAAGTTTGTCATCTAGTTGATACCTGTAACTTCAGAATTTTCAAATCAGCCTCAATGCGGTCCACTGTCACTTGAGAACCAGCATCCTTACCAGCTGTTGGACAAAAAAGAGGACAATATTTATCACAAATGCAACAGTTAAATTCATGAGGCATTTATACATCCAAAAGAAAAACATTAGGCATATTAGCAACAAGTTAGACCACCACTGTAGAAAATCAAAACATTAGATACAAAAAAAAAAGGAAAAAAAAATAACAGGAGGGAAAATAACTACCAATGATTTCTAATGTTTTGAAAACCAGATCAAGAAGGCCCAAGTCAGGGATCATTAGTAAAGAATAGGAAGAGTTAATGCAGAAGCAATGTGCAATGACTGAATTATAGCATAGATAAAAGGAATGTCAGCACAAGAGAACATTAATGGTAGACGCAAATAGAATATTCCCAAGAGCCTACATTGTCATCCATCAATTTGTGAAGCACATGAAAAGTGTCAACTTGGCAGTTCGTATATGGCCAAACAATTTACATGTTATCTGATAATAAAAATCTATTGTAGAGAGCAAGAGGAAGTTGAACTTATATTTTTTGCAGGAAAAGAAAATTAATACAAAAGAACAGAGAAAGAAAAGCATCCACATTAGGCATGAAAAGTTACAGGGCAATCATACTTGCAAAGGCAGCTATCTTAGAGAGATACAAAAGATGCTTCCTGTCGGATAATTTTAGTTCCAAATCAACATAATCCCGTTCTCCGTCGCCTTCAGCAACTGAGGTAGACTGCTTGTTTTGAGTGAGAGCCAATGCATGAAGAGTTTCTGAAGCCGAGGAAAATTGATGAAGGAATAAATCATGAAGCCAAAGAAGATCAGGATGTTCCTTCAGAAAAATGGACAGCTCATCTGGAAACTCTTCCCCTAGTCTTAAAAGCTCAGAAAATTGTCTACTTTCATGAAGTTGTTTAAAGACATAGTAACTAAATCCCCCATTAGGTCCCAAGCTCTCATGCTGCAGACAAACCACAGAGACATTATTGAGGGGAAAACTAAAGCATTTGAAGAAATCAGGCACACAAGTGCAAATTATGTCAAAGCTAACTGATAGACCCCAGGAGCAGTTATGCAGTTATGAAGCATAACTATGCAGCAGTTAGGCAGAAGAGGATAAAACAGAGAGTGGGGGGGAAGGTTAGGGCTAATGAAGAATTTGGGAAAGTGGGTGTGGCAGAGTCCTAGCCTCTCAAATTGCTCGGAACCTCGGGAAAGTCTAACTGCTCGAAGTGCCAGAATATGTTTCATTTTATTCTGTACCAGTGTTGTTGTTCTGTATCAGTGTTGCTGTCTTGTACAAGTGTTGTTACTCTAACAGTGTAATATTGTGGATGTTTCTCTTGTACTAGTTTAGTACTGTGTCTGTAATATTGTGACTGTTCATCAATATATCAGTGTTGTTCAGTGTTTTCCTTCATTTTTTATCTCTGTTTTCCTGGGTTTCCATCACTATCAAAACTGATGAGCATAAACTTATAAAACAGGAAAAACATAGCCCATTGATGATCTGTAAGATTAAAGAATACCACTTAGAAACCACGAATAATTATTTTCCATGAATACAGATTAATACTAATGACTCATTGCAGGTGCTGAGGCCAAATAAGACACTATCTCCTGATATTTCATGCACTCAGAGTTCAGAAATCAATTGATTATTTGATTTTGCATTATGCAATTGCTTGAAATGTGGTTTAAATTGAACATTGGTTTGCACAGACGTTTTCTGAGTTCATTCCATAACTAATTAAGGGTTTAGGAAGGAAGAAAGAAGGATAAGTTATATGGAGGTTTGTGGATTTGGTGGAGATTTGGTACTTGGGGTTTGGTCATAACTAATGGACATTTAAGAAGTATTTTCCGCCTCATATTGAGTTATATGCCAAGCCACATCAAAATGCAGAAAAATATGATTATTTGTCTCTGAACTCCTATAACACATCACACAAACATCCAGTGAAAATGCCTTATTGGCCTACAAGTCTGAAGCAGATCATTCGTATTAATTTTGTTCAGTACCACATTCCAAACAAAAGCCTTAACCTTAGAGGGAGCTTTGATTTTCAAAAGAAAAATATTTAGACCCATGAAACAATAATTATAGTGATACATGTCATAAAGTGCTTTTTCAATAATAAAATAACAATCAATTTAAATAAATTTATATCCTTTAATTTTATCCATAGCAGATAGGGCCACGCTATGATACAGGACTAATAATAAAAGTCCTTTTTCTTCCTCTAGTTTTATTTTATTTCTTGAGCCTCGAGGTGGTATTGTGGTTATCTTTGTACAGGGGATATAATTTTATTTTCACCCTATTTTGGGCACTTTTTTGTGAAAGTCTATTATGCCCCTTAAAGGAAAGGATAGAAGTTAAATCAGGAATGGAAGTATGTACTAAAAATTTCACTCCACAATAAAAATAAACACTTTCTTTTGTTTTACTAATGTAAAATACATTTGACTAGACAACCACAAGTACCAATATAAGATATTCAAGAGTTAGCCTTGTGTTTCCTTCTAATCATTCTGCTTCTTTGCTAGATTAACTTAAGAGTTTTACAAGAAATCCATGATCAATTTCAATCTAAGGCCAATCTTAAAGCCCATATGCCCAAGCAACTTACATTTAAAAAGCGGGAAAATAAAAAGCAAAAGATGCAGCATAGAAGAAAAGCTTCCATATTTCTTCTTCTTCAAGTATTAAGTTTGAAGGTCAAGGCACTAGTTAGTGTAAGTTTAAAAGCGTTAGTTAATTAAGACCTCAGTTTGAAATTATTATTTTAAGAACATCTTTTCTATTATAGTTACCATCTAAAGTTTCAAGTTAAGCTTGGCCAATTGCACAAACATTATCCCACCTCCCCCAGATACTCCATTATAAGAAAATTTTATTGTTTTACCGATTTCATGCCTAGTTTAACACAAAAGGTTGTCTGGTTACATTAAAGGGGAATTAAAAAGATTAAAAAAATAAAAATTAATATGAACACACGGGATTTCTTGGCAAACAATTCCAAGGAAATTTTGTTGGATAAAAAGATAAAGAACCATAATTTTATAAACAAGATATATCACATATCCAACACAGGAATTAAGGATGGAAGGAATAGAACAGAAAGAGAGATAGCATAAGATTTCATAGGTAAAATAGGTTGAGAGGGTCTGTAATTGAACAAAACTCAAACAAAAGCAAATAGACGCCATCACCCACCTTAGGTCCTACAAACATGTATTGATTCCTAATGTTCAGCATTTTCCTTTAGATGACTTTCTTCAAGATTGACTCTATAAATGACGAATCGCTACTTATAGGTTTTTCTGTTGCACCAAAAAATAGCCTTGTATGTTCTCTCTCTCCTTTTTTTTTTTTTACACCAAATGATTGTAAACTATTTGCTAAGATAATGTTCAGTTGTTTCAACCAAATTCTGTGGTTCAAAAGTTGATACCATGGCAGAAACTTATATAGATTTTAGACTTTGGATTTTGGACATGGGGTTTTGAATTGAAGAGAATTGGAAGTAGGACATATTGATTCTATGGCTCAGATCCAAAGAATGAAGGTCAAAAAAGCTATATACAAACAAGTACTGACAAGTGAAACAATTCAAGGATTTTGATTCTAAAATTCTTTCAGCTCACCAAATGGACACCATAATTAAAATATCAATAATTCCAAAATATACCAGAATTTTTTGTTTGCTATGCTAAGAAAATCATCATTGGAAGTTGCACATATCCGGAAATAATAAATATATAAAAGCAGCACCGTTAGCACAAAAACGGAGAAAATCATATTCATACCATAATATTTCTCAGCAATTCTGAGTTATTTATGTCACAACATATTCTCCACATAATTTTGTAGCATCCATGCTGTTTAGCAATTGATAACAATTGTGAAGTAAACTTCAAAATGGCTTCTTCACTCTGCTCTTCAATTCCTTTAATTGAATCCTGCACAAGTCACCAATTGAACAATATAATTGTATTCATCACCAGGTCTGAAAAGATGTTATAAAGAAAATAGAATAATAACCTTATGGCTAGCTTCAAATTCTTTGACTTGTTGATAAAGAGAATCAAGAAGTGCGTCCCGCCTCACCCAATACTCATTTAATAGACCTTTGTGTTCTTCTCCCTGCTCAATTTTAGCTGTGATAGCACCAGAATATGCCTCAAGTTGCACTTCAGCTAGTGTTTCAAGATGATTATACAAATCTAACTTTGCAGACTGATCAAGTCCAGATATTTCATTTAAAAACTGAAGCAGGACAGAAGCAACACTCCATACCCCCTTACGTACCACAGGTTGACAATACCAAGGTGTTAAACCCTCAGGAGGTGGATACCACAAGCGATTCTCATTCCTATAGTTGAAGCACGTTCTAATAATAGTAACACATGCATTTGAAAGCTCGGATGCCCTCTGGATCTGGATCCCAAAAGGTTGCTCTGGGCTTATAACATATTCTACTTCCCCATCTAAGCAGTAAAAGAAATCTTCAAGGTCAGAAACCTTACTGTAGAACACTTCAGCATTATCTCTATCCATTAGAAGGACAGTATTCCGGCGGGCTCTCTCACCAACTAATTGTATCATGTCCCAGAGAGCACCAGACATTTGAATTTCCAAACTGGAATTTGAGGAGCCAACATTAGTTGAACGATTCTGGCTAATCAGATTTTGCAATTCCCTCAGTTGAATCATTGCAGCTAATTTTTCACCATGCTCCAAGATAGTTTGCAAGGCATGTCCTGGCAATAAAAAAAAAGCCATAATTTATGCATGGTATCTGTTGTTACATAGGTGTTCTTTAATAAGTAAACCGTATATTCTTTTAGTCATAAACCAACCACACTTCTCACCTTCCATCCCATCTAAGCAGTTCTCTTAATATCACTTAGAATTAACAATCCATATGCACAAATAAAATCTAGATGACAAAAGTCAGCAAGTCAACAAATTTAAAAGCTACTTTATTCACTTCCTTTTTCTTCTTCCTCTCCCGCCCTCGCCCCCCCCCCCCTTCCTCTCGCTCCCTTCTAGTCACAGTATAAGTCTCACACGCTGAGAGGCAGAGGAGCAGAAAGAAGAAAATTGAGCCTATGTTCTTTCTAGTCAGACCGCTCCATCTCTCCATCCCTTTCACACAACACATGCTGAGAGGCAGAGGAAGAGAAAGAAGAAAATTGAGCCTAAGTTTTTTAGTCAAACTATATCCCTCTCTCCCTTTACACATTCTGAGAGGCAGAGGAGCAGAAAGAAGATAATTGAGCTTGTACTAATTTTAGCCAATATATAAACCTCAAAATCCTATTAATGAATAAATGCTTCTTCTCATTGTTTACAGCATAACTTTATATGAAATCACCCTATGAAGTCTATGATTACTTCTTTACCATCCTTACATCCTGTAATAAATTGATCATCCTAATATTATTATGATTTATGAAGTAGCTGATTCATTTATAATCCAATATAATGTAACACTCAGAAAAAAGTGTAACCTAACAAGTTAATTGGATATGGTCGCACTAGTATTGTAAAAGGGATGATCTGATTATCAAAGAAAATAAATATTTGGGGAACTGACTACAAATTTCATACTCTGTCTAGAACACAGCTCCTCATGGCATTTGGATAAGGCAAGAAAGTGGAGAAACTTTTGATGCTTCTGCTGCTTTTCTAAGAGTTGGGTGGAAACAACAGCCATGGCCAAAATCTCTGCACCTCTGGTTGTTGTCCAGTGTTTAGCTAAGGTGTCAATGATAGATTTGCTCATACGCACAAAAACATTTGTTTCTCCATCCCTTTCAAAGGAACCAGAAGTTTCAAGCTTTTCAAGTGACCCGTCAACTTGCCCAGATGATAAAAATTCATTGAAAAGATGACTCAACAGAGCTTCAGATTCTTCATCTTGTGCAGTTCGACGTGCAATCCCACCCAAAACTGCCCTTTGTCTATCTCCAGTATCCCATGCTTCAGAACTAGCCCTTCTGGGAGCAACATCAGCTGCAAATGTAAGATTTCTTATCTCTTCTTGTGCAGATCTTTCATTCGAGCTACCTTTGCGTGATAAGCTCCGCTCAGGTGGTTCAACTCCACCAAGTATAACGGCCTTCTCTGGTATTGCCCATATTCCTGCTTTCTCTGTTAAAACAACCCATGCCCCTTCTTCATAGTCATCTGCAGAAGGAAGGATTGAAGCATCTAGTACTTTTCCAGCATCATAGGGCAGATCAAATTGATAGAGTCGAGTAGAGTTTCTATAGTAATGGGAGACTGTTGCTGTTCCATCCCCAGATATTATGACCACAGATCCTGAAGGCTTGCCTCCTACCCGAAGCCTCATGGAGAACAAGAAGTCTTCATCCTCAACTCTCGCTTTTGGGATTATCACCTCAATAGGGGCTTTCTTCTCCAAAATCCTGTCATTCACAGTCTCTACGACCAACCCTGATTTATATTGCATAGTCAGAAGAGAATACTGCATGTAGCTTGAACTGCTTATCCGGTCCTTACAAAAGGTTGCAACAAGAATGGTAATCACTTTACCATGATCATCTACCTGCACATCAAGAGGCCAGATTCCCTTTTGACCGGCCAGATCCTTCTTAATACCCACATCAGCATCTGTTCCAACAATTTTCTGAGACCAAAGCTTTGTAACATATATATTAGAACTAAGTTCTACCCTAAAACACTGTATCTCATGATCTGTCAATACCAAAAATTGCCGGTTTGATTCCTCTGTAGAATGATGTGGAAAACACCAAGTCAAAGACCTTGGATACCCCTTGTTGCTCATAAGTTGACCAGAATCACCCCCTTGGAGGGGAAACTGCATAATATTTTCATGTACTTTCTTTCGGTGAATGCCAGTAGGACTACAGTGAAACTCCCAAAGTTCACCATTTGAGCTACATGCAAGGGCAACACATACAAACTTATGACCAGGAACTGCAGAAGCAATCAAAGAGTTAAACATGTGCAATACATTTAAACTACTTCCCAGCTTGCTATGTCGCCACTGCCTGTTTGAGGTTGTTTTCCCATCAGGAGTGAAAATAACCTCCAACTCATCAGAAGATGCAAGACTAGTGACTGAAGTACTGTGTGATTGAGAATAGATGTCAGGCCAGTATATAACAGCCCGTGTTTTACGGTTACACAATAAAATACCAGCAGAGTTGCAATGTTTTGCAACTTTATTTGTTCTCCCAGATGTGCTATCCCAATTAACAAGACAAAGCAACCAACAACTAGCATCATTTTTTCCAACATCTCCATTATCTAATTTATTTAAAGGAATTTCAAGAACAATACACTTCCTTGAGGATGAAGGTGACATGTAGCTCCAAACAAAGACTCTGTTTCCACAGATAATCCAAGCAAGGGATGTCTCCTTTTCAATCCCACCAGATGTGCAATCTTCAACTGCATGATAATATACTCCACATCAAACTATTTTCTTTCAAGAAATGGTTAGTTATAGATACAAGCAACACATGTGTTATCTACCAAATCCACCCTACCTCACTCTTGCTGTTTAAGCAAATATGGTGATATGGTAGAATATGGATGCCATTAACTGATAAAGCCAACTGTACTCACCGGCAACTCGTTTATGCAGCAGGCTAGCCTGCTCATCACAAACCACTTGGGGAAACTCTCCAACATATACAGGTTTGATTGAATCTGTTTCATCCCCTTTTCCACCTCTATTAACCTGAGGAATTCTATGTATATACAATAGAAAATATTATAATCAGCCATAACATCAAGAAGCAAATTTCCACTACATAACTCTTAAATTGTGCATAACCTTGGAAATCTTCACTTCTATTTTATTTTTAGGAGGAAACAGATCAATTTTGTTGTCTATCACCTAATTTGAAAAAATAGACAAAAACGGAAGAAAAACAAAACAAAACAAAGCACTGAAATTGTGAACTCATAACATCACAATGATAGTAATGTTGGATAGAGTAACCCTAGGACAACACAATAATAACAGTGGATTATGAACAAGAACTTAAGTTTGAAAAGCACATACAGGACAACGGTTCAGATCATTGCACAAATACATTCAAAATAGTCCGCTATTAATGAGGAATGTTGACAAAACCTATCAATTATTCAAGGACAAGTCTTGTCTTACAAATTAAGTGGGATTGTTAAAGGATGAAGGATAATTCGAGATACTTATCACATCCTTTATCTATATTATATGTCAGGAGTTTATTATTATCTAGGAGTCTTGTAATTATCCCTTATCAATATTTTTAGTTGTAATCCTCTTGGAGGATTATCTTTTGTGTTCAGATTTATACGAGTTTAGTATATATAATAAGGGAGAGGCTGCTAGGGGGTGTGTGTGTGTGTGTACAAGTCTTCCCTTTCATCATATTTCTCTATTTTAACCATAAATTTCAACATAGTATCAAAGCACAGGTATCACTCACCTTGAATCTTAATCCTAACTTTCACAAAGAAAATGGAAATACACCCAAAAAAAAAAAATCTGTGTGATTTTGAGTTTTACTGTGGTGATTATGGTAGTTTTCTTTTAGTGTTGGTGTGTTAGTTTAGTATTAAGGAAGTTTCAATCAAAGCTCTTGGTACAACCTAGGGAGTTGTAAGGAATGGAAATTCTAAGAGTTTCATATTGAAGACTTTGATACTAGTAAGAGAGTTGTGTTTTGTTGGATTACTTGGCGTGCAACCCAAGTAGTGTAAACCAAATGTGAGAAGGACAAGGGGATTACTCATGAGAAGTAGTCAAAGACTTTTGAGAACTGTCATTGTGTTAGACGACGTGACAATGTGGATGTAGCCAAGGAGAGCAGTTGAGAGAATGTCGTAGTGGCCGCTCAAGAGAAGTCAGTCGAAGAATTTTAGGAGTTTTTTGTCTAAGGATATCGTCAATGGAAGTACTAGTTGCTAATTTCTTGAATCAATGGTTGAGTTCTTGGGTTTCTTTATGCAAGTGTGCAATCCTAATGAGTAGCAATGTCTATGTCTGAATTTGTTTTTCTTTTTAATTGGGTTTTATATATAACAAACTAACACTTGTATAATCTTCAGCTTGAGGGGGAGTGTGAGAAAGCTATCAATTATTCAAGAATAAGTCTTACAAATTAAGTGGGAGTGTTAAAGGATGAAGAATAATTTTGAGATAATTATCACATCATTTATCTATAAGTTAGGCATTATTATTATCTAGGAATCTTGTAGTTATCCCTCATTATTATCTTTAGGAGTCCTCTTGGAGATTTATCTTTTGTATTCAGATTTATCCAAATTTAGTATAAACAATAAGAAGGAGGCTGCTTGGTTGTGTGTGCAAGCCTTCCCGTTCATCATATTTCTTGGTTTTAACCATAAATTTCAACAAGGAGCAATGAACTTTGGGACGGTTCCTTCCAGCAATTATTAATTTTCAAATCTGTTAATTAAACCCTAGAACTATGAACAACCTTGTAATAGGTACTTACATCCATGTTGTTAAGTCTTGTTATTCATGTGACAATCATCAATCATGCGATCGTTAAAACAAGTGTCAGCATCTAGTTTGACTATTTCACTTCTAATTTAACGTGTATTACCCATCTGAAAAATATATATATATATAAATCATAATTCTCAAGTGTGAAATTAAAATTTTATTTGAAAAAAAAAAACTAAAAGATGTGAGATATTCAAACAAGGCGTTGACATGTGTTTTAATGATCATGTGATTGCCACATGAGCTACGGAAACTTACTAGCAAATGTATGGAAGGATCTATTACGAGGTTTCCCATAGTTCAAGGGTTTAATAAATGGATCTGAAAATTGATGGTGGCTAGTTGCAACCACTTCAAAGTTCAAAATTATGTGTATGCATTTTTATCCATAAAATATTATTGGCTTGTAGCATTCACCTCTAAATATGCCTCTTTCAGCAGGCACAACCAATATGACTGCAATATACAGATGGAAACACATCATTTCCATTATCATCTAGCTCCACCTTTCAACCTACAGCCAAGCTATAATTATAAATTAATTGAGGCTAACCAATTAGCACACATAACCTGACTAATACATGATTTCTTGTCAGTCACTTAGCTAAATAAACTCCAAGACCACATTAACCACGCAGAAACCATTTCTCAGTCCATTTTCAGGCCTGTCTACTTCACCCAGAACAACAACATGCTATTAAACACCATTTTTCATTACTGGTTTGATTTAAAAAAAGAAAAACATTTTCTCAAGTTGTAAAGCAAAAGAAAAGATACAATTAAGATCAATTAAGTTTCAAACCATGAAGGATTCCGTTACCTGGCAAGAACCGACAAGCGAGGAGCCCAAGGAGCGGGAGTTCCAGTGCTTGGACGATTTGGGACGGCGTTGTCATGGAGCAACCTTCGTCTCTCAGCAAGAGGAGTGATCGGAGAATCGAGCACTGTGCCGCCGCGAGCTTGCTCCCTCCAAAAGCTCACATTGGCCTTCTTCGTTCCAGAAGAAAACATTTTCTTCACTCACAGGGATAGAGAAGTGTGAGGTATCTGGGGTTTAGGGTTTATAACATTTGAATGAGAGATGACAGAGCGAAGTGAAGAATAAAGGAAGAGGGAAAAGAAGGAGGAGTTTCTCTACTTTCTAGCGTTTTTTGGGAAATTAGAGGGAAAGAAGGAAGCGGAAAGTAGGGTGCAGATAGATTGTGTGCACCTGCAGTTAAAGAATTTCCACAATTAGAATTTCAAAGTCAGAGTTTTCAAAAATAAAGAGATGTTTTTACTTTTTAGAGAAACAAAAACATCCGGAAATTTCTTTTAATATTTCAAATAATTTTAAATAATAATTTAAAATGATACCAAAATATAAAATTTAACGATACAATATTTTATAATATAGTTAGAGACATTAAAAAAATTTATTAAAAATTAGATTTTTATATTATACTTTGTCAAAAATCTAATTAATCAATTAGTATAGACAATTTGTTAAATTTTAATTTAAGTATTTATAATTTAAAGATAACATTTTTTCAAGAGGAGGTACTGTATCTTATCAAGTGTATTATAGTTTGGGAATAAGCTACCGTCACCTATTTTGTTTTTTATTTTTTATTTTTTTTAGTTTGTTTAATTTTTAAAATTAATTAATTATTTTTATATTATATATGTTTTAAAAAATTTTAAAAATTTTTTAATTTTTTTTATATTTTTGATACTATTCATCAATAACTTTTTTTTAC
Source organism: Ceratonia siliqua (assembly GCA_034509205.1). NCBI lineage: Eukaryota > Viridiplantae > Streptophyta > Magnoliopsida > Fabales > Fabaceae > Ceratonia > Ceratonia siliqua. Next base: position 7,320,645 of record JASKGM010000011.1, on the reverse strand, counting down.
TTTGTAAGTTAAAAAATTCTTAAAAAACAAAAAAAATATCTCAAAATATTTTTAAAAAAATATATAATATAAAAAATATTTAATTAATTTTAAAAAATTAAAAAAATATATAAAAAATATATAAAAAAGTCAAAACTTTCCTACAGGTCACTGTGGAAAGTAGTGGAGTAATTTACTCCTTTGTAATTTTAGGGTTGTAGCTACAGCCACACCCAAAATTTTGTTTTTTTATTTTTTTTATTTTTTTATTTTTTAAAATTAATTAATTATTTTTATATCATATATTTTTTTAAAAATTTTTTAACATATTTTAAAAATTTTAAAAATTTTTTGTTATATTCTTGACACTATTTATTTATAACTTTTTTTTTACTATTCATTTGTAAGATAAAAAATTTTAAAAAATAAAAAATATCTTAAAAAATTTTAAAAAATGCATAATATAAAAAATACTTAATTAATTTTAAAAAATTAAAAAAATTAAAAAATATCAAAAAATATAAAAAAAATATTAAAACTCCCCTACAGCTCACACTGCGAGTAGTAGGGGAGTAAGTGCGTTAATTTTATTCAAGTGATGTAAAGTGTGTCATGCAATGATGCAACAATAATATAGTTTGTTTAGCTGTTACTTAATCACAATATAATATTTTTTTTATCTAAACTTTAATAGAAATTATTAACATTTTTATTTTTAAAAATATGTTTAACTTATATTTTGAGTAGTTTTATAATGTTTCAAAATTATTGCTTAAATTAAATTAACATATTCAAGTTTCATATGTCTAGTTTAATATCAACAATGACCTCAAAATATTATACAGTCATGAATTACACCTCTATTTTGGGACTATATCTTAATTAGGAATGTGCTGATTTTTCATTTTTCTATCTTTTGTTTCAAGTTTTTTTAATATTAATTAATTATTTGCTATATTATATTTTTTTTGAAAACTTTTTTAATTTTTTTTGAATTTTTTACTTATGCATAAATAGTGTAGGAAAAATTATGAATGAATAGTGCATGCATAAGTAAAAAATTTCAAAAATGTTTTAAAA
>JASKGM010000011.1:7230563-7295935 GCA_034509205.1 Ceratonia siliqua | reverse complement strand
CATTGATGACCAGAAAATAGAGTTAATTCTATTTAGGTGTCTTATCCTAAAATAATATTTTATGAGATTCAGTATTTTCTTTTGATGCTAATATGAGAAACCAGAAAAAGAAGAATTAAATATCATGAACCACTATTATGAAATACAGTGCCTCTGAAGACTAAGACATGAGAAAATAATTATCTCAGTTGTATATACATGTATTTAGCCAAAATTAATTTAATCGGACAGATATAAACTTGTATTGATGAACGTACCTATGACTTGAGCAATGGCAAGCCCCATTCCTATGAAAGAGTAAGCAAAGGACATAATAGCAGCAACAACTGATAGCCATTTGATGTTATGGAAGTTGGGTATTTGTGACAGAACAACTTGGACAACCCCAAAAAGCAGCATATAATATACATCTTCAAATTCACATGCTGCTTCATGCCCTTCCTTGTGGTAACAGTTTGATTTCTGGATTGCTCTGCACCCACAAAAACAGAAGGTAAGTTACTATGCAGAGAATCTTGAGGTACATTTAATATGAATAATTTAATATCTAAAAGAGTCAGAGTTTTCTATAGAATCAACCGAGGTAACATCCAGGGAACGAAAATGAAAAAGAATGAAATGAAACAAGAAAAGAGGAAGTAGAAAGAGTAGTGAAAGACACACCTTAGGCTAATAGCTGATGTAACGATGTAGGCAATTCCAAAGCCATATAAGGTTAAATGCACAACAAAACCACAGAACCGTCCATTCTTTTCTCCTGAAACCACCCAATGAGGGTCATATAATATAATAGCTGTCTTGCCTATAGAAACATATTCATATACCGTTCAAAATGCCTTACCAACTTACCATTTTCGACTATAAATGTTACATAGACTCACTATTTTTCATACACATCATGCTACTTCAACTCTTTAAAAAACATAGATGTGACTGATTTGATCATGTGTTGAATCATAGGGATTTGAATAACATGACAAGGTCATAGTTTCATCAATTTTTTTTTTTTTTTGTTTGCTCCTTCTTTTATTTTGTTATGCCAGAGTACATACATGTTATATAAATATATAAGAAACCATTGCAAATTCTAATTAAAAATATAATAGTATCACTTTCTAGCTGTGGAATATAAAACAAGTTTTTTATTTGAGCAGAAAAGAATTACGTTAAATGTGGGAGGAGAAGAGAAGAGGATATGGATGGAAGAGGGTTTCCGTGAAAGAATCAAACTAGTTTAAGATGTTGTGTCCCTTACGCATTCATTAATTCCTTGGTCCAAGTCAGACTAACCATTCCAAACAATCCACAAATCACTGTCACTCCCCTTCATTCAAATCTCATTCCTTAGTTTAAAAGCATCATATATTTGCTTTACAATATCTTATGATCCCCTTACCACTCTAATCTTGAAGAGAGAATACGTGTGTATATATATATATATAGCTCCCTTAACGTGTCAGTGATGGGGATCATACATTATTGTTAGATGCATATGTTTTATTTCATCTTATGGTAATCATGATAATACATCATCCATGGCATCATATCATAAAATATTTCATATAAATATATATAAGGCTCAACACTTTAATAATAAAACCCATTTATTTGTGAATTTCATACCTAATGTATCTGTCTCTCATCAAAATTGACATAATTAATTTCTTTAGGAAATACATAATCTTAATCCTAGCAAGAGATAAGATATTCTGGTTCTCATATTTAGTTCGACAATTAAAGTTCATCAAAGGATATATATAAAATTTTATAAAAGTTAAAAACACATAAAATATAATAATGCCATATTTTTTATAATTTTTAGATGTCATCAAATATTTTGAATATTTATTAAATATAAATACCTTAAATACTTTTTTAACATTCAAAATAATTGAAGACCAGGGTATAACAAAAAAAACTGGGAAAAAACAAGGAGGTAAATGTTAATAAGAGAGGAAATGAAATGGTTAATTACTTACCCAAATGCAAATGAACAGCGTCAAGATAGGAGGGGCTCCTGTCAGGGCCATATTCAGGATCTGGAGAGCGATAAGTGTTGCAGAGAAGGAAAGCAGAGAGGAGAGTGATGGAAGCAAAGAGGATCATAGCCAATGGCCCTGCAATCCACCCAAGCTGGGCAATGCTCCATGCCAGGGACAGCACTCCTGACCCTATCACCCCTGTCACTATGTGTGCCACAGCCGTCCATACCGTCCCTGATCACAACCCAGACACATTCAAACGTCAATCCTAAAAGTGAAAAATGGAAGAAAGGGGCGGAATGGAGAAGACAAACCAGTTCTTTTGAACGGAAGAGGAAGTGGAGGTTGAGTTTGTAATAGAGGGAAATTTTCAGTTGCAGCTAATTGTCCCACCATGGCCGTCCTTCAGAGTTCAGAGCCCAGACAACTGCTGATGGGAATGCCCAACGTGCTATATATAGTTCGTGGGGTGGTTTCCAGATATTCGAGGGGTCGTCCTTCACATATTATCAACTTCTATGTAGACTGTAGTATATCATTTTATTTAAAAACCAAGTCAAATTATTATTTAATTAACCTAACACTTAATTAAGGGTATAATATTAAATTAGAATTAGAATTTAAATAAAATAATATAAAATAATTAAAATGGAGATGATATTGATATAAAAAATTAAGAAATAGAAGTTTAAAATGTGAAGGCCGAAATCCATCTAAGGTTACGTAGAGAGGTGGAAGAGAGACGTGGCGGTGATATTTGGATGAATTAGTTTATATTAAATATTAAATATTAATGAAAGTTATTAATAAGTTAATGTATAATATATTTAAATATAATAATGATTGGATATGTATTTATATTTTTATTATTATATTAAATAATTATTTTTATTTAATTTAATAATAAATAATAAAAATATATTTAATAATTATTATATAAATTATATTTAAATTTAGAAATTGTATGTTTGAATTGATTAAAGAATATATTTTTTTCCTAGTACTTTTTCTTTAAATTCACAAATGAAAGCATTGGGGTATGAGTCATCACACCACGTGTTTGTGGCTGCTTTTGATGTCCTACAATGATTGGGTCAAAAATTATAATATAGTTTGTGGGACCTTAGAATGTTGTAGAAGCTCCTAATCCCCTGACTGGGCATCACCCGTTACGTTTCTTTTCCCCATCCTTCCCTCCTTACTTTTCGATCACTCAATTATTTATTTTATTTATTTATAATTTTTTTAATATTTTAAAAATTATTTATAAATATGCCTCTAAAAATATAAGAGAACAATGAACTATTTTAAATATTTGTAGCTTTCTATGTTTTGATTATTAAGTAATAAAAATAATACCTTATATTTTATTCTCTTTTGAGATTAATGATATAATGTACGAATTTTATTTTTTATTATTAAAATAATCATATAAAATTTATAAAGGGTGTATAAAATACTTAAAAAATGTTTGATATATTATATAAAATATTAAAATATAAGATATTATAATTTTTAAAATATTTATGTTTAATATAATAATTATTATTAAAAAATATCTAATTAGAAATGTGACATTTCCAGATTCGGCGCACAACATGATTGACTTGAAATCGTGCGCTCAGTGTCTCTTCTCTTAAACTTCTGTCTGATTGTCGGATGGACCTGGATCCCACCATTCTTTTCCTTTTCTTTACAAATTCATTTAAAAATATTTAAATATTTAAATAACTTAAATATTTAAATGACTATATTATTTTATTTTTTTAAGTAAAACAAATTTATCCTTACGAGTAAAGAATCTCAATTAAAAAGGTTGAGATGCACACTGTTGTCGGATATGTAAAGGGGGCACTATCCTAATTTTTTTTAATGTTATTTTTTTAATTATTTTTTAGTTATTTATATAATTTATTTATTATTTATATTATTTTTTTAAAAAAAATTGAGATATTTTTACTTTTTTTGAAATTTCTTTTTTTAATGTATACTTTTTAAAATTTATTTGATTATTTTTATTTTTTTAAACTTATAATTATTTTATTATTATTAAAAAATTAAAATAAAATAAAATAAATTTTTGAAAAAAATTTGTAAATTTTCCTATCATCTTATTTTGAGATGGTAAGGGACTAAGTCTTATATGTAAATAATATTATTTATATTATTTTTTATTTTTTTGTACATAAATAAACAAAAATTTGCCTCCCGCTCTTGAATATCTTAAAATTTTAAAATTAAAAACAAAAATATAGATAATGAATTAAATATTTTATTATTAATTTATATGTATAATTTATAAATAACGTAATACAAACAATTTGTTTTGGGATTATAGATGGAGAAATTTTTTTAAATAAATTTAATCTATAAAACACACGACTAATGAGTTTATAATCAATGACATTAAAATTGTTTTTAAAATTAAAATTTGAGTCTGATTTTAGTTAAAATTAAGTAAATAAAAAATATAACCTTTTTTATGGGTATAATTGTGATGAATTTTTGGAAGTAACTCATTGGTTGAAGTCCTATCTTATCTGTCTTGTCTGCCTACGGGCCTCATACTTTCTAGCAATACAAATCAACATCCAACGGTCAATGCTCAATAGACAACATTACAATTTTTTATGAATAAATGTTTTAAAACTTATTTTATTTATTTAAATAATAAATTATTAAAATAAAAATCTCAAAACTATTTAATAATGAATTACTCTATCAAGTTGAGTTTTCTATAAAATTATCTTCTTTCCATAAAATAGGATTTACCAAGGTTACAGACCTAATTAGTAATCATTAAACAAAATAATTCTAATTTTGTATGTTTTAAAAAAATTAATATATAGATATTTTAAATGTTATAATATTTAAAATTTTCATATTTATTATGATAATTAAAATTTATTTTATCAAAAAATTAAATTATTTAAATAATAATATAATTAGTATTTTATAAAAATTAATAAAGATATGAGATTCTTATAAATTTTGTATTTAAAAAATAATAATGATGTTACCAAATACCTCTACTCAAATAATCATCTTCACACAATATAATAGGTAGCTATCAGGGTCACAATTTATTCTTTCGCCTTTTTTTTTTCGCTTTCCAGAATTTGTAAATTAACTAGCTTCCAATATCTTATTTAATAAAATTTATTTTTAATATCTTTAAAGATTTTGTTTTAGAATAATATTCAATGAAATGCTATTTATATTTTTTAGTTAAAAGCAATGCTTTAAAAATTGAATTAGTCATTAAATGTAATCAAAGTTGAATTGAGTTTTAATTAATTTTTTTTAATTTTTTAATATATATATATATATATATATATTATAATATACTAATATATTATATATAATAATTATTACTTAAATAAAAAAAATAATTAACTAAAGTAATAATGTAATATGCAGAATATGTGAATCAAATTACGAAACAAAAAACACACTATTCACCAGAATAAGTGTTTGATATTTTTTAACTCTTGACTTCAAACCAAGCTCTTTATTCCCCCCCCTACATTTTCATTATAAATTATAATTCTATTTCCAGCGTACCCAATTTACTTCTCCAGTTCTACCAACTGGTTTTCAATATTTGTATCACACTTGCCAGTAGCCTTTTGGAGAAGTTTCTGTCATCTAAACAAAGCCTCAATCATCAACCTCTTCTTCTCTGAATCAGTAATAATTCCTCTGCTTAATTTCTTGTAACATGCTAGCTATAGGGTTTGTGGCCATTCAATGAATAGACATGCAATACAGAAATAGGAGTATGCTGTGGGACCAAAAAAAAAACTAAAAAGGGTTTCAAAACAAATTTAGGTCTCGTGAATCTCAAATGAAAAATCAGTGAATCACACAATGAAAAGAAAAAAAGAAGTACCAAACTGAGGTTAGAGACGTCAATGACCATGGCGATGCAACGGTGAGAGAGAAATGACTGGCAAACGAGCCTGAAGGTGATGAGAGAAGTTGCTAATTGCTAAAGGTTGAAGCAATGTATCTTCACTACGAGTCTGCTAGTTTCCTTAACTCTGTTAACCTAATTCCTCAAAACGATGAGTGATAGATGACTGACAGACGAGCTTGAAGGTGATGAGCGAAATTACTGATTGCTAAAGGCTAAAGCAGTATATCTTCACTACGACTTTGCAAGTCTCCTTAACCATGTTAATCTAATCTCTCAAAACAATGTCATTTCTTTTATTAAAAAAAATTACATTAAACAACACCGTGTTGCTTAATGTTTCAAAAAAACAAAAACCCAGTAAACTGGTGATCTGATTGATTTTGTTCAGGTGAACCCCAATTTACGAGGTTTTTCACTCATTTTCTAAACAACACTTTTATATGATGGACAAGATTGGCCAATGGACCAATTCTCAAATTTTTCTGTTGAGCCGGTTGGGTCGATTTGGTTTTTAAAACAATTGTTAAAAGTACTATTTTAAGACACTATTTTAAAATATAAAAAGAAATAAGATGAGAGACAATTTTGTTCTTATTTTAAAGGGAGTTGTACATGAATGGAGGAAAGTACTAGTATTCCATGATTGAGCAGCACAATAGAGGAGATTAAGGCCTTGAGATGGCACAGTATTCTTTCTTTTGATTCAAAGGAAGATGATAATTGTTTTTTCAGCTCAGTTTCTCACTTATGATTCCTTCAAGTGAGCCAACGAGGCCCACCAGAGAGACAAGAAAGCAAAGAAAGCTAAAAGTTCTGAGAACAAGCCATTTTGTAGTCCAAGCTCCAACTTTGTTCTGGACAAAGTACATTTCTACTGGGAAGTATATAGCCAATGGCCAGAAGTTCAAGGCCCCTAAAACTCCCAGAACTTGGTTGAAGTAAGGAAACAGGATTGCCAGTCCAGTTGTTGACATCACATACACTGTTCGAAAACATAGCCTGAAAAGATTTAGCTGCAAAATGGGCAACAAAGGGAGTTTCAGTTTGTACATATTGTTCACAAACCCACTGTTGGGAAAACTCCTTGAACACCATCTGTCCACAGCACTGTATATTGGTTGGCTGTAAATCTGATCAAACCATCATGCATGTAGATTAATACTAATGTTTGTGATTGAATCTAAGATTAAGCAAAGAAAGAAAGTGGCTGTTAAGTACCTGATATCCTCCCACCAAATGAAGAACAATGCAAGCATTTGCAAGGTCAACGAGCCAGTAAGGCTCGTAAAACCCAAACCCAGTCAAGAGGTTTCCTGGTGTGTCATTTCCAAACGCTGCGTATCCGAAGCATCCACAACACAGGTAGAAGAATGTTGTTATGAAGATTGCCATCATGGATGCCTTCTTCATCGTCTGGTTTTCTGGTGGTGGAGACTCCAGAGTATCCTTCACTCACCAAAATTCATTACTTTGCTTCAACTTTTATTTCAATTCAATTGTTCTTTTTGGATTTCATACTTTATTTTACATAAAAATTGACCCCATTGAAATACGAGACAAACCTGTATCTCAAGAAGAATGACAGAGTATGGATAGGCAAAGGCAATGTCTCCAAGTGCTTCGAAGACTAGCCATAGTTTGTCAGCAACATTACTAGCTGGTACTCCTGCTATGCTCCCTTTAATTCTCCCATTTTCTGCAAATGCAACCACAAGTCTTATGACCCTTTGTTCTTCTTCATATGCCTTGGCCCATTTTTATATAAATATAATTTTATTTAAATTTAAGAAAGAAAATTTAAACCAGTGTTCTCCTTCATATGTCTACTTCTAAGTAAATGTCACATAACTAGTTGAGTTTACACTTTTTGGCACTTGCTGTCTTAGCTGATATGGTTTTTAAGGAAATTAGGACAACAATAGGTTTCATTCTTGAGCCTGTTGCTTTTTAATGATGAGAAATCTTGAAATAGAGAGGAAATTGGAAGGGAAAAGAAGCAGACCTATAACTTTGGCAATGCCAAGTCCTAGTCCAATAAAAGAGTAAGTAAAGGACATAAGAGCAGCAACAACTGAAACCCAAGCCATGTTGTGGAGATCTGGTATAAATGACATCACCACTTGAACAATTCCAAACAGCACCATGTACAGAGTATCCCCATAATTACAAGCTGCTTCGTGCCCTTCCTTGTGATAACAGTTTGATTTCAGAATTGCTCTGGATTAGTAGAGTCAACATGAGGAATATCATTAAGTAAAGGGCAAGGGAAAGTCTCTTAAATGGCTTAGTAAATGAGGCTGCAAGTAATGATTTCCCAGTTATAGTACCTCAGACTGGTTGCTGTTGTAATTACATAAGCAATACTAGTCCCATACAAGGTCAAATATTGAAGGGAACCAGCCAACCATGTCCGTTTATTACCTGAACTAACACTAAACACAATTAGAAGCTGATTACTTGGAAGCGTTTGGTATATTAGTATATTAATTTTTTTTAGTATCTTCAGTATCATATCTGTTAGGATATCTAAGATACTCATGTTTGGTTTGATTGTATCATAACATTTTCAGAGATAATACATATGTTTGATTACACATATTAATCATTGTTAACATTTTACTTCTTAAATTTTCAAATTACTTAGACAAGGGCAAAAAATCAATCATCTTTAAACAAATTTTACACCACTTATCTTTGGATGTGAGATACAAGGAGATTTTAAATGTAATTACATGGCCATGTTCATTAAGTAGGGTTGTCTTGCGAACCCGCTCAATCCAACTCAACCTGCGTATATAGGATTTGCAGAAATTTTTCCCTCAACCCAACCTGCACAAGTGTGCAATGGTTGGATTCAAGTTGGGTTGAAAATTTCCTTGAACTTGATCCAAAGTGACCCATGAACACTCCAATGGTATCTCGGATACCACCATGTAATCACATAATAGTCTTTCAAACATAAACATCAAATTTAGGCACTCTAGATATCAGAAGATGTGAGATATCAAGAATAAGATACCAATGTGTCTTGAAAAGTATAGCCTGAGTTTCACAGGAAAGAGTGAGGTGTTACTACCAAGATAGACTCTAACAGCATCCATGTAAGAGTAGTTTCTTTTCCCAGTTACAGCATCTGGAGTTCTGTAACAATCGGAAAGGAGGAAGGAAGAAATATAGGTGACAATGGCACAGCAAAGCAAGGAAACTGGCCCTGCAATCCATCCTAACTGGGAAGTACTCCATGCCAGAGACAAAACGCCAGAACCAATAACAGCAGTAATGATATGAGCAACAGCATTTCTCAAAGTTCCTGAGAGAAGAACAGATGGCAGGGAATGAAACTCTCAAGTATATGAAAATGGAATTCTTATGGTCCTAGAGAAATTTTACCAGTCCTTCTGGAACGCCCATCATCGTCAAAAGCAACAGTTCCACTTCTTATTTGCGGGGAGTTTTGAACTGCCATCTTTCTCCAACTCAATGGAAGCCCATGGAATAGTGACTGCATGTGAATTCCATAGAAAGGCCTAAGCTATTAAACAAGGAGGTGTTCATTTTTAAACTGCTAACATTGTCTCCTTCTAAGGCTAAGACAATTCTTTTAAATTTGTGCCTCCATTTGAATTCTTTCATGTTGGCATCGCAAAGAAGTTATGTTATAAAATAAAAAACGATATATTGAAGCAAATCCATATGTACCCATATTGGTGTAAATTAATAGGAAGTTGTGAACTCTGAAAATGAGCATGTGCTAGTGTCGGTTGTATTTGGTGAATGAGCAATTGTAAGGCATATCAGACAGTCAAATATGGCAAAAAATGGGGCACTTCAACTTTTGGGAGGCACTTTTCTGCCATGTAATGTATGCAAAATAGACTAGATTACCAGCTACTTGAAACAGGAGAAGATCAGCAAAGCTCCTCCGAAGGCATGAAACTGGTTGAGACTGAGGTGGGGGCTATAAACAAGAGCTTCTACAACACTTTCTGCTGCCTTGGGGAGGAAATTTTGAGTTGTCAAGATATTCACTTCATTCTCATATACATCTTCTTTATTTGAATTTATTTTAAGGATAAATTATTTTTTAAAAAAAATAATATATTTTAATAAAAATATACCTTAGCTTATAAAAATTAAATAAATTAATAAAAATAAAAAAAATTTTATAAAGAGAAATTAAAATTTTTAATTTTTATTAATAAAAAAAATAAGAACAAAAATTTTTATTTTTAAAATTATTTATCATACTTTAAAAATTTTTTTAATTATTATATTTAAATATAAAATAATTTTTTATAAAAAAAATATATCCTTTAATAAATTCAAACAAACAATTACTAAACTTTCATTATAATGAAGGCATCAGCTGTCTTCTTCTCCTTGGAATTTTCTAGTCACTCTTGTCTTCTTAAGAATCTCTTGGAAATAGGTTTAGAATGAGTAAGAGACGTAAGTGGGTGGGTAGTCAGAAACAAAGTTGATGAACATAATTGTCAGAACTGCGTGATGCCGCAAGTAAAGTTGGTTTCAATCCAATCATACCTAATATCTAACCCAAATTTTGGATCCTATTGCACAATATGCAAAATGGTTGGCGGACCTAAATACTAGGACCAGGACGGACCTCTTCATCTATACTATGGTTACATCTTTATGATGCTACTGTTCTAGTTCTACCTTACTACTGCTGGTAGCTTGGTGGAAAAGGAGGGTACATTATTATAAATTATATAATGGAAAGTAACTCTCCTTTCTCTCAAACTTGTTCAGTCAAGGGAATCACTTCCTAAGTTAGCTGAACAAATTTGTTTGGAGTCAGAGGATAGTTACTGCAGAGCTTAGACCTAAATACTAGGACCTCTATATCTATACTGTGGTTACTTCTTTATGATGCTACAGTCCTACTTCTACCTTACTAGTGCTGGTAGTTTGGTGGAAAAGGAGGATACATTATTATAAATTATATAATGAAAAGTATCTTTTCTTTCTCTCAAGTTTTATTTGTTTTGAAAATGGCATATTTGAATCCGATAAAATCAGGGTTTGATTGATCCAATTTAATAAATATGAACCATCTAGTTTATTTGTTTTGAATGGTTCAAATTTATTTAGATTTTTTAAAAAAAAATATATCTCAAAAAATGTGTAACACAAAATTTTTTTTTTAAAAAAACTTAATTGAATCCTGATTATTTAATACAAATTTAAACTGTTAGGATTTAAATGGATCCTGTACAATTACTTCTAACTGCATGAGACCTTAGTTCGAAAATGAAAAAATTTGAATTGAAGTATTTATACCTAATAGTAAGATAATGTTATAATTGATTAGGTTAACATCGTAGTTATTTATTTATTTTTAAATAATTATAATAAATAAAAAATATGTATTTTATTGAATAAATTATAATTATTTAAAATTAAATGAACATAACAATTTATCAAACTTTCTAATTATAAAAAGCTAAATTTAAAAGTTAAATATTTTAGATGCTAAAGAAATCAAGACCCTTTCCAAAATAGCACATGTACCTCTGCAAGTCACGTGAAACTAACTTTTCTTCTCTCCTATTGCTAAATCATAGACAGAGACATTAATATTAAAGGTAATGTTGTTGAAAGTTGGAATTTTCAACCGTTCCATTGTCTAAAAATAATGTCGCTACGTCTTTAGATACACATTATTGGCATATCAAAATTATACTATAGACAATCGAACGGCTGAAAGCTACATCACCCTAATATTAAACTAAATTTTGAGTCTTTTCATACTTCACCTTTTGATTCCACATGCTGTAGCAATACCACGTGCACGAGAAAATGATGTTCTTTGTTCTCTTCTTTTCCCCCATTCATTCCCTAAGTTTAGGCTTGCCAAACATCACCCCTTAAAGTTAGGCTTTCCAAACATAAAAAACTTTGAATGCTATAATAGTATTATATTATTATCGTTATTTATATTAAATTTTTTATTTAATATATTAATATTTAAAATATCTTATAATAAAATGACATTATTTTTTAAAAGTAGTTCTAAGCATTCACAATAATATATATATTATTATTAATTTGACTTCAGCCCCTAAGTCATATGACTCTTAACCTTGGTATTTATAATAATATATTTTAACTAAAAAGGTAAAAGTATACTTATACAGTCATGGGTTAGTGGATTCATCATGAAAGTCTTAGCTAATTTTTAATATATTCTCAATAATGTTGAGATTTTTTTTTGTTTGAAATATTTGGAAGAGTCAGGATCCTCAATATTCAAGTCATCTAGCATAATAGTATAAACTAGTATCTTGTCGTGCATTAATATGCATGTCAATTCAGTTTTTAAATAAAATTTTAATTACTCACTATTTCTTAAAAAAAATATTAGTGAACTATCAACTATTCTTTAAAAAAAGAAAAAGAGAAAATTAAAATAACAATATAATAATGATAATGACAAATTTAGTTCAATGGTCTAATCCTTAAACACATATATATTAATATAGATAATAGTGATAAATTTGATCTAATAGTTTAACCCATAAACACATATATATTGGTATAAATAATTTTTTTTTCCATAAAAAGGAGCCTTGCTAACACAAGGGCACAATTTTTTTGGGTCAAAGCGCAACTTCATTGAAATCCAACTCTGAATTGGAAGCCCAGATTTGAAACTGGGCCAGACTGTAACTAGAATAGAGTCGGCCTAAACAATAAACCGGCCCATCAGACGTAGAGCATATTAGGGGTTGGGCACGCCGATGCTGTTTTATTTTTATCATCGTTTTGTCCAAATAATTTTTTTATTTAGTAAATAAAAAGTACATAATGATTATTCTACCTGGATATTAGTAAATAAAACATCAAAAGAAGCACTTTCAATTATTTTATGAAATATAAAATTTTATTATTATTTAAAAATACTATATTTATGAAATAAGGTTAAGTGGACTAAGAGGGTAACTGTAACTTTTTTTTACTCTATAATTATAACCTTGGCATTACTACAGCATAAAATAATATAATCAGAGGTAATTATCTATTTTAAACATAATTCACTATTTGGTGATGAGGCTTTATTTACTTAATAATATTGAAATCTTCTTTAAAACTAGAACTGAAAGCTCGGAATTAAAATCCCTTATAAAAAAAATAAAACATAGGCACTTTAAAAACAGATTATATTACTATTTTGGTCTTTAAGAGTTTTAAATTTTTAATTTAGTTCTTGAAAAATGTGTTCTCTCAATTTTGGTTGTCTAATGTATATAATCAAATATGTACTAAGGACACGTTTGAATTAGCTTAAAAAAATAAACTTTGATAAAAGTATTTTGATTAAAAATATTTTTATTAGAAGTATAAGCTATTTTACGTTTGAATATAATAATTAAAAAATATTTTTAAATTATAAAAATAATTTAGATGTGAAAATATAAAAATATTTTTGACTGATAAAATTATTAAAAATAATATATTAGATATAAGTTGTAATTAACATATATTAAAAGAATATTTTTGTCCAAACAAAATTTATTAAAAAATGAATGATTCTTTTATTTTATTTATTGCATAAATTTTTATTTAAATTTATTTTTTAATTTTAGAAAAAAAATTCTTTTTTATTTTTTTATTGTTTGTACTTTTTTATTAAGTTGATCTAAATAGTCTTTTTTTACTCAAGAATTATTTTTTCTTTGAAAAAAACATTTTTTTTCTATTAAAAAAACCATCCAAATAAGTCCTTAACTGTTTTAACGGTATAATTATTTTATTAATTAATTTTATATTGAAAGATTAAATTGAAAAAAAAAAAGAAGATCTTTTCAAAATTAAATTAAATTTTTTTAAATGTTTTAAAAACTAAAAGAGTAAGAGGAAATAAATGGAGCTAACCTAACGCTGGTAGCAGACGTAATGACATAGGCAGTGGAAGTTCCATATAAGGTGAGATGCGTCAGAATTGCACACATATTTTTGGATGTGTCTCCCAGGTAGAGCTTCACAGCTTGCATGTAGGAGGGGCTTCTAGTAATTCCATATTCAGGATGAGGGAATCTATAGCAGTCACAGAGGAGTTGTGTGGAAAAAAGGGTTGTGGCTGCAAGCACTATGATGCACAATGGACCTGCAACCCACCCTAGCTGTGCCACACTCCATGCCAGAGACAGCACCCCTGCCCCTATCACTCCTGTTATTATGTGGGCCGCCGCACTCCATACATTCCCTGAGGCAACATCACACAAACATTGATTTCATTTAGTAAGCCCTCGTATCAAAAATCTAGTAAGAGAGGGAGAGAGAGGATGAAAATAACTCAGGTGCTATAGTAGTATTATAGGCTAGGATTGCCTTATTTATGTGGGCCCCACTTATACCTTTTCTCTCTTTGTCTCTCTCGTAACTTTACCCAAGAATTTAAGAGAATCTCAATTTAAAATTTGAAATATCAATGATATTTGCACAAATTTCATTCATTTCATTAGCTGCACTCAGATTTCAACTTCCATTCATACCCACCAATTCAACAAATCTCTCACTGTTCTTCTCTGTCCTAACTCAGCAGGCTGGGCACAGCAGAAGCAAAGAAAGAAAGAAAGACACAACTCTTTGGGAGATGAAGAAAGAGTTAGAACAAAGGCATAGTACAGAAGCCATGAGAATATGATGAAGAAGAAGAGAAAAATCAAGATATGCAGAAGAAGTATCAGCACTTACCAGTTCTGTTAAAATTCTCTTCTGATTCTGACAAATCTGCAATCAAAGGCGACCCATCAGTTTCCTGCTCACTCATTTCTCTAACTCCTTCTCACCAGTCTCTAGCCAGAGGCATAATAAGCTATATTGGATTGAATCCAGCAAGAGATTCAAAAATCTCAGAATCTATGAGTATAAGATATACAGATACAGATGTTTCTGTTATATTCTGTGATATATCTACTGTTTTTACCATATGGAAGGTGGCTCTCAATTCTCATGGCAAGTTTGAGTGTTAGGTGAAGTCTCTATTCCATATAGGAAGAATCTACCTTACACGAGTATTGCTACTAGCGAGGTTGCCTTCCATATATCAATTCGTTTTACTTTTCTTGAATAGGACTTTTAGTGGGGTAGCCTCACATTTATTCACGAGTTTTCTTCTAAGCAAAAGTCCAAGTTTGAGGTAACAAAATAGGGCCTACACCTATGACATTTCTTGAGCTAATTTTATTCAGTCCTCCATAGAATCTCAGTATTTTAAAACTGTATTTTATTAAATTGTATTTTTTTTAATATTATTACTTGATTTATAAAACTTATATAGATTAAGTCCATCATCAATTATATATATAAGTATGACATAAGTGAGTCCTACTAAATTTTATCAAAAAACATGTTTAACATTTTTAGATGTTTATTGATAATTAGTCGTATTTATATAAATTTTATAGACCAAATTTAGATGAGAATTTTCTCTGTTTGGAAGGAACTATCATAAAATAATCTAAGATAAAAAAATAGTTAATTTTGATATTTAAACACACTCAATCAACGTGTAAGTCTTGAAGAAGTATGTATGAAAAATGAAGGAAATGAAGTATTTGAGAAGCACAAGATATTGTTCAGAGTTTGAGATTTTGTTATCAAGCCTCTCATTGTCTTATAAAGTCATTTGCCAAATCCAGCTGCCCTTCTGTGCAACATTCAACTTAATAATTATATATTGCGTCATGATCTTAACCAAATGACAGTTGGGAACACTTCATTCGTTACTTTTCTATTTATTTATTTATTTTATTCCAAAGGAGATGGAGTAGTTCATTCAAATTAACTACCAAACGGTCCAAGTAGCATTCATACAATTATAATTTTCAAACAGCAAAACAACGTGCACTAGAAAGCAATATAAAATACTGCTAACAAATTGATAACTATGAACATTGCTTAGGTATGATGTTTTGAAAATTACCAAATATATAATAAAATATTTAAAAATATTTTTTATAATAATTTTCATGCTAGTATAAAACTTAAAATTACCTAAACAAAATTTTTTACATATTGGTATTTAAAAAAGAGCTAAGAGACCGTCCTCTTCTTTTTTATTTTTTATTACTTTTTTAGTTTTTTTTAAATTTTTTTATTTTATAAAATTAATTAAATATTTGTATCTCATGTGTTTTTATTAAAATTTTTTTAAAATTTTTAAAATCTATTCTTAAATTTTTTTATATTTTTTTTACTATTCATCCATAATTTTTTTATTGTTCATTTGTAACTTAAAAAATTCTTAAAAAAATACAAAAACATCTCAAAAAATTTTAAAAAAATTTATGATATAAAAAATACTTAATTAATTTTAAAAAATAAAAAAAAATTTAAAAATAAACTAAAAATAAATAAATAAAACGGTAGGAGAGTGTCCCCCATTTAAAAAACTGAAAGCCAATAAGCTTTTCACTTCAATAATATTAAAGTCATCTCTAAAATTAAAAATTACAAGTTCAAATTACAGTCGAAACTAAATGAACAAAAAATAATTGAAGATATAAAATATTTTATTATTTAGTTATTCATTATTATTAAGTATTAAATATGCTATTAGTGTTTACTTATGTTTATTTAATTTAAATTTGATTCATTAAAAAAATTGATTGAATGAAAAAGACAAATAGATTTATAATAAAAATATTTGTTCCAAAAATGCCTTAGCCATGCCTTCCGGCTTCTTATCCTCAAGGTTCACTTACCAGCCATTTTGCAACACGGCCAATGGGCCAGTTAATGGCGGGTTAACCGGTTCATAGCTGGGAATTTGACCAATCAAGAATTGGACAAAGCTTAATACAGACCTAAAATGGAAAAGATACTAACATTGAACTCCTTTGTCTATTTAATCAGTTTCGTGATTATGAAAGACAGGCTATCATAGTCTAATGGATCCCCAAATGACCCATATATTCCCCCTCCCCAAATATTAACCGTATCCTGTGGGGAGAATGAAGTAAAAATATTGAACATGGACCAGAACCATAACTTTATACACCTATCCTCTTGAACCACTGAAATGCCTTGCAATATAAGAGTACCTAAATTGGCAAATGATTCAGTAACATCTACGTTAACACTCCTCTTTCCTCAACTTGGTAAACAAAAAGCATTGCTTTTGGGTTGTCGGCTAAATCTTGTTGCAACATTATACCAAGAAACAATTAGTTTGGTTTGACAACCTGAGTCAGAGATTTGAGAAGGGACAATGAAGGCCTGCGAACAGTGTGATTGAGCAGTATCATAAGGGTGAGAAGTGTTAAAGCTCCAGCCTGATGTGCAGTGCCCAGTGAAACAGGTACATATGAAAGAAGCGTCGAAACTCCTAAAGTAACCTGTAGACAAGAAGGTTCAATAGTATGAAATATAAATAGGTGGGGAGACAGGTAATAAAGACACAACTGCCATTAAATAATCACCTGAAGAGCAGCCATGCCAATGGTGCTTCCAATCAAAGATCGGACAGCTGGATGTATGTCCAACTTTCTTGTTGACCACCACAAAGTGCCTACTGAAATCAGAGTTGCAGTTGCAAGGATGCGATGATCAAGCTGTGAAAAGCAAGAGACTTGTTATAAATTGATGTGGTTAAATTTGCATGCAAGCACTGCCACACATAGCACAATGCATCCAGTGTTGTGGTTTTATTGCCTTGTGAATAGTCCAACAAAATGAAAATTCAAGGGTTTATTTCTTTTCACTCTATTTCTTTGAAGGAATTAACTAAAGGAGAGCTGTCGCTACAATTTGAAACAAAAACTTTCATCACTACACTGCACTGTTAAGAATAAATTTACCAACAATAGTACGCACTCCAAATATGGATGCTTCAAATAGTATTTTTCAATTCTTTCCATACTTCCTTCAGTTCAGGATTTCTCAGCTCTCGAATAGCAAATTAAAAAGCAACAAGAACAGAGATGCTATGAATCTAAGAGAAATCAGCATGGAGAATCACCTGTACAGTTGATGTATTCTCAAAGAAATTTCGAATCAAAGGCTTCATCTCAAAAATATCATCTGGTATCCATGTATCACCCATCTTTGGAAAAGTATTAAATGCATGCCCCTGGTAATCCACATGCAAGCAGAATTATATTTTCTTCCCTCATCAAACACTCAATTGTTATTGCAGGTACAAATATGAAAAGCGTGAAATTAATGAACATATTAACGTACAGCATCATTTCCAGCAACAAATGCACCAGAGACAGCAGTCAGACCAACAAGTAAGCTTATAGGCAGCGCAAGTCTCTTCACTTTAGCAGCCCCATGAACCCATGCCACTGATTCAGCTGGTGGTTCAGGCATAACAACAGAAAGAGCAGTCCAAAAGAGGCCACAGTAAATAGCAAATGCTGAGGTAAGATGAGCTGCAAGGCGATAAGGGCTTACCCTTGGCTGAGAATATCCAGATACTGGTTCCTGAGGAAAGATAATTATTATTCGGGTTGGACAGTGTTGGCCAATTAAACTTCAATTAATTAAAGCAGTTTACTTTTATCTATTTACCAACCTCTAAGCCACTTTTAACCATCCACCACCCAATCAGACCCTGGCCAGCTCCAAGGGCAAACAGAGCAGAGAGTCTCAGTCCCAATCTTAAGGTAATGTACCCCTTACGGAGAAAATATGAAAAAGGCAAAGCAAACATAACACCCAGTGCCCTTCCCCACATACGATGTGCATACTCCATCCAATATATAAATTTGAAATCTTCAATCTTCATCCCTTTGTTAACACTGCAACAGGTGAAAACAAATTATCATAACATCCATAAGAGTTTCTATATCTATTTGAAATCAAAGCATTAAGTTACCAAAACTTTGGTCAACCCTTTGATATTTGTAAGAAATCCATATTTAATACCAGAAACTTAACACTAGAAAAGTTTTAACAGGTTTATCAACTGCAATAGTACCAAAAAGTTTAAACCCAAAAAAAAAGGTGCATTAAATATATTATTCTACTTTACTAACAAAAAAGTACCACAATATTTTCTCTTAATTTTAATAATCTATTTTTCATTAGGTATATGGATAATTAGGACTGTTTGTTTGGGATTACCAGAAAATGTATTTTCTCCTTTTCCTACAGGAGGAATGACTTTTTTGTAAGGAGAAATTGTTTTGTATTTGGATGCAGTAATTGAAAAAAACTTTTGAAGAAGAGTGGATAATTTTGGATATGAAAGTTTCTCTCTCTTCTTATTTTTCTCCTTAGCAGGAGAAGTTACAATTTTTAACTTCTCCTTATAGGGGGTTTTCTTTATTTTCATTAACTTATCATTTTTCTATAAGTGTAAACAAACAGATATATTTTGATCAGAATGCATTATTTTTTAAGAAGAAATAACTTACTTTCAAAATAAGCCCAAACAAACAAGGCCTTAGAGCCTCATCTTCATAAGTAGTTATTTGCTAATTATTTAGAATTGCTTTTGTCCTGGAAAAAAATATCCTTTCAAGCATTTCATCTGTCTAGTGCCAGTTACAAGATGATATTCATATTTATGTCAAAATTTGTTGCATCTAGATAAAAGCATTTGAAAACTTGTTCAAGGATTTCTATGATAAATCAAAGGCTTAGAAAAATAAGTTTACAACAGTATACAAGTTCTGCAATGCAAGCTTGTATTAACATTTGCAAGAATCATAGTGGTGTTTGCACTTACCGCTTGTATTCGGGTGACTGCTTATATTTCTCAAACTCTTGCAACCATTCCTCATCTGACAAAGGAGGGAGATTACCAGTGAATTTCCAATCAGTCATTGAAAGACCAGAACGTGTGAGTCTTGTAACTCCCCCAAGTACCACCATACTAACCACCCACGCAGCACAGCCAAAAAGCCATATTCCAACCAGTTTCTGAGCAGGAGGTTCCCCAGTTACCAGCAGCTTCAATCCCTGCTTATGTTCTGCCCCAGAAGACCCCATACTACAAAAGTTTCTCATGTATGGCGCATGATGAGCCTAAAAGCATCATAACAATTTCCTTACAACTACATACAGAAAACATTTACAGTAGAGGAGTTGTGTGACTGAACAGTCACAGAGATCAAAGGGGAATGGAACTGCCTAATCAACCTACGCAGAAAAGTGAGATTAATAGCAATGTTAACCCAGATGAGAACTATTCTCTAGTGGATGCGCATATGTTTGCGTCTCATTTTGAACTGCCATACTCAGGAATATCCCATTCAGTTACCTTTGTAGATCATACGAACCATAACTAATACGACTAAGATAAAACTTAGAAACTCGTTTTCAGAAAAACAAGTCATTTGAACTCAAGGGAAGAATAAGTCCCAAGTCCCAAGAAAAAGCCCCTTAATGTGTCAGCTAAAAAAGTATACCCAATGACATTTTAGGTGATTGTTGAACAGTGAGCAGGAAAGGTACTTATATTCATTCATAGTTAAGAATAAAAGAAAGAGAAAGAATCAATCGCTCCATAAAAGAATATCATATAAACAGAGTGAAGTTCAAATCAGTACAATGATAAAAGAGAGAGTATTACAGATCAAAACATAGCTATTCCATGAAAGATTTTCTGCAGCTATCGATGCCTTTCGAAGGCAGAAATTCTAAATGCTCCAATTTGAAAAGACCCCACATATAAAAAGCAGCTGGAAATGTTGAAATTAGAGTCAAGGAAATGAGAAGAAGATGAAGAATCACCTTAAGATGCGATCGAAAACTGTGAAAGCAATGCCTTGCGATGGCCGGCGTCAGAAACCTTAATGATTCTTCAGTGGAGGAAGAACTGGAGGGCCTCGTCCTGCTTAGCTTGCATATTTCCCTAACATCTTTGCTCCTCCTCAACAATGACCGTACCACTCCACCTCGAAACATCTCTCTTCCCTCCGTTCTCTCTCTCCCTCTCTCAAACTCTGGGTTTAGCCAAGGTTTTTGGGAAGAGGACGACTGCCCCTGCAGCAACGATGTCGTTTCGCACACACTGTTCATCAACCCTTTCTAGTCAAAAAAAAAAAAAAGGAGGAAAAGTATCATATTTTTGTGTATACATAGAATAGAGTGCCCTTTGCAGAATTCAGTTCACTATCTAAAAATAATGGCAACTTATAATTTTGCTATACCATTAAAATTAAATTAAATTTATATTGCAGTAAAAATAAATAAAATGATGGGTAATAAATTGACAATCATATTATAATTTACTACATGATTGATTTCAGATTCATGCAATCTAATGAATATAACCCTCATTAAATTTTATCTACGCACAGTAGTTAAAAATTTTATACAGTCTTACAAAATTTTGCTTCTATAAATTCAAGATTTTATTATTTGACACTTTAGGACCACTTGTATCTAGAAATGAGTTGTAATTTTCAAAGAGAAACATGCAAATATAACATTTTTCCATTCATTCTTCAAAGACTCAGATCAAAATACTTTCTTATAGAAAAGGTCCCAATCTTTTTTTTATCTTAACATTTTATTTATTTTTAAACAATTATTATTTATTTAATCAAATATACATATTTTTACATTTTAATCATAATCATTTAAAAATTAATAAACAATTAAAAGAAAAATTCAAAAAAATATATTTAAATTTAAATCCTTGATCCAATATATAGATGTATTACAAACAGAACAAAGCTCTTCTGCTTTCCTTCCTCTGCTATCTGGCTATTCTAAAACTAAAGTAGTTTCATGGTACATGTCTACATAAGCTCATCAAATACGACATAATACTTCAAGTAATATTGAGACTCTTTAAATTTTGTCATGCCCCAGAGTTATTTGTTTGTTTCACGTTCGATGTTAGTGTCCGTTCTTCTTAGACTGTGACGAAGAAATCTGTATTTAATATATCAGTAATGGACAGATATGTTCCATTGGTACAGTTCTTTGTCTGGCACTCTCAAATCAAGAGTCACCAATCCAGATCCTTCCTCATATTTGAATTCCACCTCTTCTGAATCCACTGTTACCATCTTAGGTTGAGCCGATGAATAAGCTCCAAATAGGCCACAACCTCGGACTTTCATGACGACGTTTGTAGTTCCATTAGATCCACAGCTAAACTCTTTGATGGCTCCTCCTGAGTTGAACATCTTGATTAAACCAATAGGAGCAAATTTGACACCATTGATCAGTTCCCTGACAGGAACTACTGTAAAAACTTCATATTCCCTGGATTTTAATGTAATAGGGAGCGATACATCCTTTGGAAGGTAAACCACCTCTCCTGCAATCCAAATTAGCATCATAAAACAATCATTAGACTAATTCAATTGTGGTTACTCTTTTATAATTTTTAGAGATATACGAGAACTACTTGGTACACATATATCATATATTCTCCGATATATTAGATATTATAATAAATGATATCAACGATTAAGATATCATAATATTTAAAATTTATATATTTGGTATAATAAGTAAAAGTTGACAAAGATAAAAACTTTTGATACTGAACTTGATCATCAACCTAATTTTGAACCATTTAAAAATTCACAAAAGTCAAGTCCGTGACTCAACCCATGATCAAGTTTAGTTGAAACTACCCAAAATAATAACATCCTATGCCTCGTAATATCTTGGATACCAATGTACTAAACATAAATATATTCGATGCCTCCTAGCACTGAGATACCAGGATAAAAACAGATCGGTGGTGTTATGTGATGGCTAGAAACATACCAGCAACATGGGAAAACATAATGGTGTCTCCAGTCCATTGATGATCTGCAACCTTGGACAAATAGTCAACATCTTTGGCCCTAACAACTCCAGTGATTGTTCCTGGATTTTCATCATGGATAAGGTTCTTCTTTCCAACTTTGCACCACCCAGCTCCCTGGCAATTGAACACCCCAACAACTCCAGAAACATCATTCATGTTCCATATCTTCAGAAGACTGCAAAAGCAACAATCTGATGAGTTAGGGGGGAAAAATCAAAAAAAGAAAATGCAGGAAGAAGCTGCACTATCAATTGTCGATATATATGTAGATGGTTAACTCATTACCTCTTTCCATCTCTAGCAGGATCAGAAAATAAGCAATCCTTTGTTGGTCTTCCTGGAAGTTTAGCTCTCAATATAGAGCCATCAGGAAGTGCAAGTTTCTTCAGAAGATTAAAGTCATGGTGTCCAGGCTTGTCACTGCAAAAAGGACAAATATCTGTAGTTCAAAAGTATTGTATTTCATAACGATACATTATGAGTTTTTACTCTCTTTTTTAATGCTATTGCGAGACATTGTTAGAGAAAAAAAAGACTAAATCTCATAAGCTACCATTTTGGAATATAATGACTCGTGAGGCATCATCAACAATTAGTATACCTGACATAAATAGGACATCCTCCTATTGCTCTAGCTGCACCATGATATTCAGCCATTGGATGTAGGCTCTATCATATATCAAATATTCAAATTTAATTAGCTCTAGAAGCAGTGAATTCATATTTAAAATTTAAAAAATTCCCAAAATTTTCAAACTTACATGAAACATATCCCAATCTGGCTGCATAAATTCACCAAGGAAAATGGTGTTGTAAGCAACTGATGCTATGTGAATTGTGTGGGACGCTGGATTTCTTGGCCAGTAATCATCTGATGCCCTAATTACAGCTGATCTCTTTGCACTAGCCAAAGTAAATTCATACCAAATCAACATTATATATTTAAAAAAAATCATTAAAATTCTAGACATAATTCCTATTTTGATCATAAAAGAATGATGTCATTATTTCGAAATTTAAAAAAAAAATTGTATCACTTTAATACCCCAAAAGTATGGTTTCGTTCGAACTTTACCCTTTTGAGATACTAAAACAATACTAAAATAATAATGACACTATCTTTCGAGTATCAAAATCAATACCTGTACAATCCATCTGTATTGTGACTCATGCAACAGATGATTCCATTATCAGGGAAGTTTCTTGAGATTGATGCCTCTAATGCCTGGTGGTATGTTCTTGCAAGTTTTACCCTACCACCATGGCCAGCCCCAAGAGTTTCAAGGATGTTCTGAACATCAACTTTGACACCATCAATACCAGCAGAAGCAAGATAGGAATGGAGTTCATCATAAAAGTGAAAAACTTTCTCAGGATTCACAAGGCCAAGCCCATTGACGGTAATGGTGGTTAAAGCTTCGTCTGGTTCATTTGATTCAACTCCAGGAGATGACACAGGGTAGGCCATCTTTGACTCGTAGCGCTCCATTCCAGTCACACCAGGTTTAACTCCACCCCAGTATCCTGTTATAGCATGCCACACATAAATGTACCTGCAAATTAAAAAAAAAAAATCCAAATACCATGATTAAGTAAGAATCTATGAAGTAGGCAAACTTTAAAATAGAAGTCATGTCCAATCGTATAAAAAACAATGTAACACTACAAATTATATATGAAAACTTTTAAATTTTGCTACATCATTGTGTTGGTGTTTGTGTCCGTATTCTTCCACGCTATTGTTGATTTGTCCCCTAAGCATTGGCTATCGCGGGGGCGGCTCCCCAGGAATCGAACCCTTATCACATTGGTGGCGGGTGATCTTGGTACCAGGGTCACCCACACAAGCCAATGCTTAAGGGTTCGATTCCTGGGAACGCCTCCCTAAAGGGAACAAATCAACAAAAAGGTTTGGTGGACGCCTTATAAGCTTCTTCCAAAAAGTCGGCATTTTTTGTTGATGACTGGGTCATCGCCTTCCACGCTATTGTTGATTTGTCTCCTAAGCATTGGCTATCGCGGGGGCGGCTTCTCAGGAATCGAACCCTTACCACATTGGTGGCGGGTGATCCCGGTACCACTTAAGCTATAGTGGTAGCAGGATCACCCACCACCAATGTGGTAGCTTAAGTGGTACCGGGATCACCCGCCACTAATGTAGTAAGGGTTCGATTTCTGGGAAGCCGCCCCCGCGATAGCCAATGCTTAGGAACACATCAACAATAGCGTGGAAGGCGATGACCTAGTCATCAACAGTATTCATCTTAAGGGTGGACAAAAATCATGCTATTCCAAGTCCAACCCAGTTTTATCTTTAGAACTTGTTTCAAGCTTGAGCTGAGCGGCTGGTTTGCCCAGCCCAATTTTATAAATGGACTCAAAATTTTGTTTGGAGGCCCTTGGACTTGAATATCAAGTCTAAGCTCGAATTTTTCAGGGTCGGACCCAGCAATGTAACTGGCTGGGTGCTAAATGCCAGTATGATTCTTAGATAAGAATATAATATGAAAATCATGAACATAACAGTAGCTTACTTTATGGCATGCTGTTCTTTTATGTCATTGGTAATATGGCAAAGTCCCAATGCAGGATCCTCCACTCTCTGACCCTCTTTGCCATCTTTCTGAAATTTGTGATTCTCTTTGATATGCGTTAAACGATTTGCAAAGCTAATGGAGAAAAAAAGAAAGAAATAAGTTAGGCAACTTTGTAAAATAATATAGTTCAAATCTGGTAAATGGTAATCAAACTCAGAAGTACCCACTTGGCAGCATTATCAGCTTTCCATTCAGTACCATTAGGGTCCATGGCAACAGATTGCCATCCATCATCAATAATGACAAACTTTGCAGGAATTCCACCTTTCTCTAAACTGCAAAAGGAGAATAGAATGGCAAAAGGAGAATAGAATGGTCAGAAATTACTGTCTTTGATCACTATTCAGGAGAAGAGTCGAGGTAAAACCTCCGTAATCCTTGCTTCACACCCTCTGAATTGACTTTAGTATAGAAAGCATCCCATGTACACCAGCCAAACCAGTTCAACATATCTGGCATCTAGGTACAAGAACAACAGGGAAAACATTAAGGTATTCAGAGACAAGACAGGTTCATGAAATTTTCAGTTTTAGGACTGATATGTACCTTCTTCCTCTCACGATGAGAAAATGTCTGCAAGTGTTTCTCAACAGTCCTGAACATAATTGGACATGAAAATAAATCAATGACTCAAAAGCTGAAGTTGGGAACCAATTTGCTTTTTCATAATTATCTATTAAGTAACTTTAAGTTGCACACAAACACTTCGGATTTTGTCATGTCACACTGTTTCATATCGTGTCTCATATCCATATATCAGTTTACATTATTCTTAGCTAATGATATAACTTCCAAACTAGGCATAACTTTCAAATAAGAACAAAGAAGGAAAAGAAACTGGTTTCAAGTTTGTAACTCACTTGACAGCATTTGTGATGACTTCATATGGGTCTGATCCAGCACCAATGAATACTAGATGAGTCCCATCAAATCCCTCAACAGCAGGACATCCTAAAATCAAACACAAATTTAATCAAGAACTGCAAAATTCACCATATGTAAATCTTTTTTTGTTGTATAGATTCACCATACATAAAATAAAGTGATTGTTCCATTTGTTTTTCCATACCGCTTTCTACACAGATCTCTATCTCGTTCTGTTCATTCCCTTGAAGAACTGCTCTGAAATCTCCTTCAAGAAGGGGTAAGAAAACAGCATAGGTAGCAGAATGTTCTTCTCCATCGTTGATTCCCCCATTGATATTAGAACTATCATGTGCTTCAACAAGCAAGAACTGGGTTTCAATGGGAATATCTTTCCCACAACTACCCATTCTCTGTGTCATCCACCACATTTTGAAGCGGAAAACACACATAAACTTCAACCCCCTGAAAGAAAAGATAGTGAGTTTGATTTCAGAAGTAATGAAGAAAGAAAAGGGAAAATTTTCAATCAGATTATGCAGGTAACATCCAAAAGAGAAACACAGTAATGAAGAAAATCCATATAAAAAATCAGGCATTTGATCTCCATTTCCTCTCAGCCTTAATGCAGAAAGAAAGAAATGGTAGCAGTTTTGCAGATAAGAGTGAAAAGGAAAGAACATACTGTAGCTTTCCGATGGGGAACACTCTTCGGCTGCCCTTCTGATTGGATGCAACTCCAAGGAAAGCCCCCTTGAGGAGACCCCCGCCTGAGGATGCTGGAGTGACGACGACATTTTCATGAACCTGACTTAGCACCTTCTCCCCCAAAACCATTAAGTTGCCGTCCGCCACAGAAATCCCAGCTCCCACCGTCATCTTCTCCGAAAACCAGAGCAGAAAATATGAACCAACTAGGACTGTTTTTCCGGAGAGGTGAGAAGCAGAGCAAGGGAAGAGGGAGCTGCGAGGAGAGTTGGTTGGAGTGATGGGTATTTATAGCAAATCCAGATTCCAATAGCTCCAAAGTTTGGGGAACTGCATGATTACGAAGGGGTTAAATTCTGCATGTGGATATGAATTTTCAGATTCCTCGAGTCCTTCACAGAAATATCCAAACTTTGCAATCTAGCCACTCGCGAAACTCGCTTGGCAATCTTATGTTGTCATCAAACATTATAATAAATATATGGATAATTCATATCCTAACATTGTTCTCAATTATTCCTCATTAATAATGTACGGTACCATTAATAATGTGTTAAATAAATTTTTTTTATTTAACATGATGCATGATGGTACCATAAAGATTCTAAAATTTATCAAGATGAAATTATTATTTATGGAAATTTGATATTATTTAACTGGTTATTCAATTATATTAAAAAATAATTATTATTACTAATGTTAATTTACTTCATAAATAAATTATTTACTTTAAAAATTAAAAGTTATGGTACTAAATAAAACTGGTAGACAAGAGTCAAGACAGGAACAATTTGTGGTGGCGCCAATCAGATAAAAATACGTTGCACTGTACCATCCAACTTTATGAAAAATCAACGTACCTGTGCCAAGTGGCTTTTGAGTGGTGAAAGGATCGGTGAATGTGGGGCCACCTAGCATTTAGGCGCACGTGAATGTGTTCTGAATCTTATTGGGCGGCGTGTTTAGGAAGAGATTGTGACCGTTTAATCTTATTTGTGAGTTGGAGTTACATGCCTTTTAATTGTGAACCAAAGGCTATCATCGGCTGAGGGCAAGCACACGTGATCCATTGGGGTGCCGTGGACCTCTGAATCTCTGATATTTAATATTTTCAGCGATGTTATTTGAGGTACCAGTCCTAGCATTTTGGAAAGTTTATCGAGAAGGAAAGGGTTAGGTACATAGGGGCGGTAAATGGCCATGTGGCATGGGCCAGGTTTGTTGTAGGGTAAAGATCAGTGTGTTATTTTTTTATTTTGTGTTTTAATTATTTTTATTTTTTAATATTAATTAATTATTATGTATATTATATAATTTCTTGAAATTTTTTAAAATTTTGTATATTTTTTATAATTTTTTAATACTATTTATTCATAAATATAAAAAATTTTAAAAAATTAGATTACATAAATAATAATTAATTAATATACAAAATTTAAAAAAATAATAAAAAGCATGATATCCCCACAAAATGTTATTCCCACCATTTTATGACGATAGTATAATTTTATTATTTTTGTATATTTTTATTAAAAATTTTATTTAACTATTTTCAATAATATTATATTTCAAAATAATAATTTATAAAATTGCATACTTTTTTTAATACCAAAACATTATAGTAAATGTAACATTTTTTAAAACATTGAATAATAATTTATATATTTTTAAATATTATTTAAATACATGTAGAAAATAATACTAATTTAAATATTAATCTCATGTATTAATTGAATTATATATTAATTATTAAAAAATTTATTAATATAAATAACACAATAAAAAACTTGAGATAATATTATTCAACTATTTTAAATGACTTTTTAACTATTTCATATAACATTTAAAAAGTTATAAAATTTCATCTAATACTTTTATAAAACTCAGTATCCTTAAATTTATAAAAAAAATTTAATTTTTCTTTCAATTTCTTTACACATGAGAATTTAAATATAAATTATGTGGAGGATAAGATTGAGAAGACAAATTAAAATGGATGGACATAGCCACGTCAAATGTTGAAAAGACAGTTCAGATTTTATTTGGTATTTTATTATTTTAGCTTTAAATATAAATATTATTTCCAAAATGATTATTTTAATATAATATAGATAAATTATTGATATTTTTTATTTTTAAAATTATATTTAATATTCTATGCAAATATATCAATTTATTTGTATATTTTATTTTCTTATTATGTTATTATATTATTGTTGAAGATAAATTAATTAAATAATATATCTTTCAATTACATAATTTCGTGGGTTGTCTCTCTTTTCCATGCAGAAAGCTTTAGAATGGGGCTATAATGTCTCATAAAAATATTTATACGATAAAAACATTTTTAAGTAGATTTTATTAGTATTGAAATATTTCTTTCATGTTAAAAACAGTTAGAAATACTATTATGTACTGTTTATATAAATAAAAGAATAATGTTACTTCTTTATCACACTATGCCATGTTCAG
Source organism: Ceratonia siliqua (assembly GCA_034509205.1). Classification (NCBI taxonomy): domain Eukaryota; kingdom Viridiplantae; phylum Streptophyta; class Magnoliopsida; order Fabales; family Fabaceae; genus Ceratonia; species Ceratonia siliqua. Next base: position 7,266,643 of record JASKGM010000011.1, on the reverse strand, counting down.
GGAACCTTTTGGCTGTTCTTTAATCAAAAATTTGAAATATATCTAATGAAATTTTACTATATTTTTTATTATATTTAAAATAATATTTTATAAAATATAATATTTTTTTATGTTCATTAAAGAAGAACATTATTATGTCTTCAAGATCTCATGGTTTATACATGGTGGACTTTAAAAAATAATTTTTTTTAAAAAGCATTTACATGAAACTTTTTTTTTAAGGAGACTGTCACTTTTTATCATTAAAGAAAGATCATTTATATTAATTAACAGATCTATTAAAAATAAATTATATTAATTATAAATATAGACATATAAATATATTATATTTTAATAAAACTATTAAGATTAATTTTATCATATTTATATCTTTATAATTAAATTTTTTTATAAATTAAATATACTTTAAAATATTTTCATATTCTCTTTATTTATCTTGATCCCGTGTCTTAAAAAGTGAATTTTTTTTAATGGATGCATTTTCGATAAAACAAATTTATAAATAATTATAAATTTAAAAAATAGTTTTTAATTTACTTAATATTATTTTAATAAATAAATTTCTAAAAAATAACATTAAATAAATATTTATGCAAAAATATCTGAATTCAAAGCAGTCTTGTCGTTCGTGCATGTCACGGGGCTACAAAGGAGTGGCATTATTGGTGAAATTAGTGGAAATATAAAGAAAACGACAAGATGGTGCTGTCAACAACATGGTTGACAGATCAACGTGTCCACATCCGTCACCCTTGGATCCTATCATATGTTAGTCAGATAAGACACCATTCGCAATAACAAAAATAACTGTTGTATTCATGCGTTGATTGCGAGTAGGGGTATTCATGGCCCGATTTGGATCGTAGTTAGAGGCCTAAATATATGATTTTTAATTAAAAAATTTTGGTCATTTAGCATTAATTCAATGGTTAAAATTTAATTTAAAATTTTTTTATTTTAATATGTATGTCATTTAAAAAAATAAAAAAAATATATTTAAATAAATCTTAATTGTTTAAATTAATTTAGATGGCTAAGATTTAACTAGATTCCATGCAATTAAATTCTAACTACATGAAAATTGCATGGGATCTAGATCCCCATAGTCATTCCGTCGGTGTCTTTTTTTTTGTTCTAATGTATTTTTTATATATATTTTTTAATTCTTTTCCCTTTTTGATATACTTTTTACTTTTTTTTATTTTTTTAAATATTATGTTCTATATGTTTTTATATACTTTTTGACTTTTTTTCAAATTTTTTCTTAACTTTTTTGTAAAATACAAATTAAAAACACAACCGGCATTATCACCCTGTTGATTGTAACAGAGCAAAGGCCATATTATAAAAGTTTAAATTTGATTTTTTAATTAAAATTTAAGTTTAAGTCTAATCTCATTTTTAATCTTAAAATTCTAATGTAGCTTGACCCAGGCCCTATTTAATATTAAATATTTTTAAAATTTTAAAATATTTAATATTTAACTAATAAAATTTAATTTAATCAAAATATTCATTAACACAATAAATAACTTAATATAAGAAAGTAACTTACATATAAAATATAACTATAAAAAAATAACTAAAATTAATTAAATATATAAAATATAAAAATATATATTACATATACAATAGGACCCAACCAAGCCAACCCAGTTTTAAAACAATACTTAATTTTTTTGTTCAATTTCAACTATTAAATTTAAATATAAAGTTCAAGCCCTATGTAAATAGGTGTCTAATATGTCAAACTTTAAATAATCACTCCTAATTGCGAACCATTATCTTATGTAATTATTATATCAAATCATATAAAATAACAATGACATAGTGTTCCATTCAAATTCAGTTAAGTGAATTTTGTAATTTTCTCACCACTTAATTTTCATATTTAACATTAGATTATAGTTAATATTATTAGTAGTTATTTTTTTTAAATTACATAATGAGTGATTTACATAATATACTTAATTGTATTTGAATAAAATGTTACACCATGTCACCCAATGTGACTTGATGTAACTGTTATATAAAATACTTTTTTGTTGCCTTAACCCTTTTTTTAAGTAGATAGAGAGAAATGGATGGATCAAGCTCTCAATCTCAAAAATATCTAACATTTGATATTAAAAGATGTATAATTTAAGTTAATGTTTATAAAACCTGGGCTAATAAAATAATCATAGCAATGCTCACCCTCTTCTTCCTTGTCATTTATTGTTTTTAAGTTTATTTTATGTTTCTCTAAAGTTTTTCTTCCATATCTCCTCTCTTTAGTACATAATTTTTCTTCTTATTTGGAACCTCCCCTCTCATTGTGGAAGCATTCTGTTCAATATAGTGATGCATTTAAAGATTTATTTTCCTCTCAATCATATCTTGAAAAAAATTTACTATACTACTATCGCACCCAGTAGGGTGCAATTGTATATAATAAAAGTGGAGTGGACCTCATCTCACTTATCTGAAAGGGATATGGATTCCATCATTTTCTTGATGGTTCTTTTCTGATAAGAAAAGAGTATTACAAAAAATTAAAAAAATTTAAATAAAATATTAATAAGATTTAAAAAAAGATTAATATAATTTAAAAGTTTAACCTTATTTTTTTAGAGGTTTTTTTTATTAAACTAATATTAAAGAGAAATTCAAATAAAATATCATTAAGTCTTAAAAAAATCTTATTTATTTAAAAATTTAACCTTATTATTTAAAAATTTTTTTTATTAAACTAATATTGATTCCTTATAAATTAAAACTTATTAATATTTTATTTAAATTTTTTTAATTTTTTATAATATTTTTTTTATAACAAAAGAACCATTATTTTCTTATAAGAAAATGATGGGATCCATATCCCCTAAAGAGTTGGCAAATGTGCTGTCACTTATTTGTAACTTATTTATCTTATGAGGAATTCCATAATTTATCAAATAATAAAAATATGTAATTGTAAAAAAATATTAAAATATTTAAAAATAGTTTCACGAGAATATTTCTCCTGTAATATAATTTTCATTTATCAGGGAAAAAAATTCTTATAAAACGCTGTTCCCAGTGGGGTGATAGAAAACTTAGAAAGGTGGGCCAATAGACCTAATACCCACAAACAAACTTGAGAAAGAACATTGGCCCAAAGAATCAGCAAAAACATAATTTAATGGGCCAACAAAGTAGACGAGGAAGAGAAAACAAAGTTAAAGTTTCAAATGTGATGATATATATTATAAGTTTCAACTAATCATAGTGTGTGGTTAATCATTTAAAAATTATAGTGATTAGGGATCAGCCATATGTTATAATTATTTTAATCCATATAAATAAATGTAATTGTAAATAAATTCTTTTAGTCTTAAGTAGTTTGAGATTGGAGTTTATTATTATGGATCAAGTCATGTGTTTGACTTTTGTTAGTTTTTAAAATATAATAAATTTTCATATAAAATTAATTAGAAACTTGATATGAGTAAAACAGACCAATCATGAATGAATATATCAACATGTCCATATATGGATCTCATAACATGTGAAAGATGCAATGATTGAAAAATCATATAATTAATCATTGAATAAAGATAATCGGATTGACTTAAGAGTTAATTGTAATGTTAATTAAGCAATATATTTTAAATTTTAAATTTGTTTCGGTTAATTGATGGTTGAATTTGAACTCTGGGATCAAGAGATCAAAGGATCAATGAAGCAAGACTAGTGAACCAGCAGAGGAACACCAAGAAAGAGAACACCACTACACCAGAGAGAGGTTTGTTATGTAAGCTTTTGGCTTGAATATGCCATTTTTGGCTCTTGTAGCCATAGGGTGCACATTTTCCTGTGAACAAGAAGATTGATCCTGTAATGCAAATTGATCAAGAGGGGTAATAGGCAGAGGAGGCTCCTCATGTGAGGTAGGTGAGAGTGATGGCTAGGGATTCAGCTTGACTGGAGGAAGATAATATTTTTGGATGACTGTGTAAAGAAGGTTCAGTGTGTATGTTTGGTAGAGAGGGAATGATAGGGCACAAAGCAAAGGAATTATAATCATGTTGGACAAATGAGAGAGTTTGATTGTGCTGCTTATGGGCAAAAGTGAAGCATATATCATCAAATATGACACTTCTGGTAATTATCACTCTTCCTTCAAATGTTAGGCATTTATACCCTTTTTGGTGAGTATTATAGCCTAGAAATATGCAGGGTTGAGACATGTATTGGAGTTTGTGTGTGTTATAAGGTCTAAGGTTGGGAAAATACATGCAACCAAATGTTTTGAGGGAGGTGTATTATGGTTTTGCGTTGTACATAACTTCAAAGGGAGTGTTATAGCTTAGTGTGGGTGTAGGCAATATGTTAATCAAATGAATGGCAATTGAAAAGGCCTCAGGCTAGTATTTTAGTGGGACTGAATCCTGGACTAGGAGAGTCAAATCAGTTTCTACAACATGTCTGTGTTTCTTCTCTGTAGTGCCATTTTGTTGAGAGGTATGTGGGCATGTATTTCTCATTACTATCCTCTGGTTTTCAAGTAGGTAGCAAGTGTTTTGAATTTTGTACCGCGGTCAGTTTCTATGGCCTTTAATTTGGGGTTAAATTGGAGTTCAACTGTGTTAAGAAAATGAATGAAACATTGGAAACTTATGTTTTGGATTTAAGGAAATAAAGATATGTGAACTTGGAATGCATGTCAATGAGAGACATGTAGTATCTGAACCCTTCTGTAGAGACTGTGCGTGCTAGCCCCATAAATCAATTTCAACAAATTGAAGAGTAGAATGATATGTAGTATTGGATTGATGAAAGGGCAAATAATAGATTTTACCAAGTTAACATGCAGAACACAAAGTAAGAATTTTATTGAGATGAAATGGTATATTACAGACATTGAGCACTTTTCTAACTATTTGAGAGGTTGGAAGTCCCAACCTTTTGTGCCATAGGTTAACCACGGTAGTATTGCTAGAAATACAAGAATTGGAACCAGTAGAATCACAAAAACTGCAACCGGAAGTATTACAAGAATTTGACTGAGAAGTTGTATTAATAGTGATTGCAGACAGTGAGGTTGAGTTATGAGCTGAGCTGATGGTTTGTCTGAGTTGTTGGTTTGAGCAACATGTGAGGAATTCAGACTGGGAAGGTTCGCTAGATTGAACTGTTACAACCCTTCATGAAGACTCCCTTGAAGAAGGACCCTCCTTGGTTGTTGGATCCTTCACAAAGCAGATGTTAGGAAGAAATTCAAAAAGTACACCATTATCTCTAGAAAATTGAGACACAAAAATATAGAGGGTACATGCAAAAGGTTGTTTAGTTTCAACACTTGGTTTTTTGATTTTGAAAGAAATATAGACTGACCAACATGAGCTATAGGGAGTGCATTACCATTTCCCACATAGACCTGATCATTGCCATAGTATTCATAGCCAAGGGAGAGGTTCCCTCGTTCATTAATAATATGATGGGTTGCTCCTAAGTCTGGAACCCTTTTGCAGCAGTCATTAGTGATGCTAGAAATCAGGGCATTCATCTGAGTAGGTGAATTGGATTCAAAGCCTGCTGAGTCAAAAGTGTGCAGGTTCACACTTGGAGTAGCTTTCTGTGAGGACTGCGTATTGGACTAAGAGGAAGAAGAAACATTGCCATTTATACCAGTGAATGAGGTGTCAAATCTATAGTAACACCTCTGCACACTTGGAGTAGCTTGTTGTTGGACCACTGTTTCTTGGTCTAAACAGCAAGGTTAGCTCGTCAGCATATGAATTTTGTAGAATCCTGCACTCAGAGGCCAGAAGAAGAGACGACACTGCCTTCAAACTATAAGCTGGACGAAATAACTGCTACAATGGAGTCACACTCACTACCAAAACCAGCCAAGACGGAGAGAATTTGATACGATTCATAGATAACATGTCCACAAGAAGCCAACGTATGACACAATGTTTTAACCTTGACAAGGTACTCTTTCATGGAGAGGGAGCCCTTCTTGACTGTTTGAAGTTGCAACTTGAATTGCATGATTCTTGCCCCTGATTGGGTAGAATAATTCTCAACGTGGTGCTCCAAAGTTCTGTGGCAGATTCACATTCGACTAATTGTTGAAGGATGTTTGGACTAACTGTGGAGAGGATCCAAGACACCAATATAGAATCTTGTATTTGGAATGTAACAAAGTCTGGGTTGACAGCCATTCAACGTTAACTATCTTGAACCAGACGATTTGGAATTGGCTAAGCACCAAGAAGGAAATGCTCTAAGCCATAACCTCGAACAACATCAAGTATCTGCTGTTTTCATAGCAAGAAGTTGGTTTCCTCCAACTTCATGCTGATAATATGACTTGGAGGAGTTAGAACAGCTGAGGATGTTTGAAAGTAGAAGCATAATTGTGGATTTGTGTGGAATGTCCACTGGCGTTAGCAGGAAGATCTGATACCATGTTGAGCTTTGGGATCAAGAGATCAAGTGATCAATGAAGCAAGACAGCGAACCAGCAGAGGTACGCCAAGAAAGAGAACACCAGAGAGAACGAATAGCTAGAAGACTTAACAAATCATTTCATTACTTGATTAAATAATTACAATGCAGTGAGCTATTTATAGTGGAATAGCTGCACTAGGAAGGCTTAAGCTAAATAACAGTTTAGCTACAACTAACATGAATTTTGCATTTAATTTCAAATTAATTAAATTTTATAAGTGGGACGGATTGGCCCGTTAATTTGTAATAGTAAGAATAGTAAGTAAAAAAATAAAAGAATATTATCCTAATTTTTTATATAAAATCACCTTTATTTTGTATTGACCCATGATTCTTCTCTTTTGGTTTTATAAAATTTTTTTTAACTATCCCATAATTCAACTCTTTTAGTTGATTTTTGCATCCTTCCCTAGTTATAAGCATAAAACATCAAAACTCCACCTCATATAACCTTAGGTGCATTGGCTAGGGATCACGAGAAAAGGTGAAAACGAAAAGGCCAACTTGATTTTACCTAATTCAGCACTAGTCATTGAATAGAACACAATTACACTATGACGATGAATTGCTCCACAAAACCTCTACGTCTTCATCTTTCCTAGGTGTCTCTGTTGAAAGACACTTTAACCAACTATCCAAATAATTTCCACTGCTAACAAGAAATGGTTTGATTAGTAAAATTAAATTGTTAATTATTTTTTTTTGGTTTTATCAATTCTTACCGGTGATCTCTTATTAATATTAATATGCATTCGTTATATTTTAGAATTAAAATAATTTATTTTTCCTAAATATTTTATTAAAAAGAGAAAAATATTTTGGACTATACCCACTTTTAGAAATCGTGTGTGTCTTCCGTTATTTAATACTTATTTTAGTATCATTTTAAAATATTATTCTAAAAACTATTTAAGATAATAAAAAAATTATAAAGTATGATTATGAAGTAAAATAATGCTTGTCTTACAAAATATAATCTCACAAATTTTACAAAGTATTAATCTGTAAAAATAATAATGAATCGGGTGAGATATAAATAATTATATATTACGTATTTTGTGAGATTGTGTGAGAAGTCTTATTGTATAAAATTATTTATTCGAAAATGAAAAAGTAATTTAAAAAATTTCACAAAGGTGGCTTCTAGAAGTATTGGCATGTGGCATACTGGCATTGCACACTGATGTCAAATTGGAGTGTGGGCCCAACCGGACAAGCATTGCACACTAAGTAGCGACAAGAGCTTCTAGAAGAAAGGCTCCCCTCTACGGCAACCGGCTGGTCGGTGTTGGTGCAGTTGTTTTAGAGAGAACGTGGTTTTGCTTTTGCTTTTGGTTTTGGTAAGGGCCTCCACGCCCCACACTCTACAGTGAAATAATGAATTTTTTTTTCATAATATTGTTCTAAAGTATTATTTTTAAAATTATTTAATATTTTATAAAATTTTATTTTTTATTGGTATCGTGATAAAGAATAATATTAATTTTTTTAAAGAATAAAAAATTAATGGTAGGATTTTTTTTAATTCTTTTTTGATGACACCTAAGTTTATAATTATGACACTCTTCTTTTTCTGTTTAATTAAGTTTTTTTAATTATTCTTATTGTTCAAGAGTCTTAATTTATTATAAATATCGTTAAATTTGATATATTAAGTGAATTGATTAACACGGATAATAATAATATAAATTTTTGATCTTGTAATTTATAAGATGAATAGAGCCTATATTTACACTATAATTTAACAAAATTATTAAATATATTTATTATTATTAGATATGAGATTTTTATAAATGTAGTTAGGTTTTATTTTTAAATGAATTTTATATTTAACAAAAAATGAATAAACAACTTTAAAATATAACCTTTAGAATGTTTAAAAATAAATTAATCTAATAATTAATTAAAAAATCTTAAGGATTTGGAATATAAAATATTGCAGCTAAACCAATGTGATCCAGTATTCTAGAAGCCCGTCGCAAAACGAACAGCTGCACCATCAGCCACGTGGCCCTCTATGTTCCCAGTCTCTCTCTTTCTCTCTCTCTCTGTACTCTCTACTTAAAACTGACAACACACGGTTTTGCAATTCAACCATCGTGCCTACAAAATACCTTTTTTACCCTTCTAATCTCTCTCTCTCTCTCTCTCCATCTTTCCCTGTTCTCTTTTCGTTTGACCACTAATCCACTATATATAAAACCCCCTCAACTTTCTCTCTTGAATTGCGCTAGCAAGTTCACACCCGAAACCACTCTCTAACAATCACTTTCCCATTCTACCCTTCTCAATGTCCGGAACCCTTAACCTCACACTGCCCGCGGGCCGGTCACTCCGTTTCGCCTCCTCCGACAGATTTCCCTCTGCCACCTCCTCCTCCTCCTCCTCCTCCCTTAGATTTCCCCGGCGTCCTCCTACGGAGTCCGCATCGCAGTGCAGGGCTTCGATCGGGGCTTTCGCAACGGAGACGGCCCCGTCGATGATCCATTCCCGCCGGCCGGAGAGTCTCTACGAGGTGCTCCAAGTCAGCCAGAACGCATCTCCCATGGAAATCAAGTCGGCTTATAGGACTTTGGCTAAGATGTATCACCCTGATTCGGCCGTGCACCGATCGGAATCCGACGGAAGGGACTTCATCGAGATCCACAACGCTTATGAGACCCTCTCGGATCCATCGTCCAGAGCACTGTATGATCTTTCCTTGATAGCTGCTCATGGGAGGAGGCGTCCATATCCGTCATCGATTCAGTTTCATTCCCCCGGATTCCACCCGACCCGGAGATGGGAGACGGATCAATGCTGGTAGAGACTCATTTTTTTGGCCATTAACAAAATTGTAGATTTTTGCTTGGAAAAGGAAGAAAAAGGGCGGAAAAAACAGAATGTGGTATGAGATATTAGGATCCAAGGATGAAGCTAATCTGATGAAAAAGAAAAAAAAATCAAGTATGTTACTAACGTAGCAATGTAGAAAATTCTGTAAATTCTACCTCTTTATTTTTGTTGTATATATGGATATTCCTTTTCTTTCTCTATGATTGGGGGAAATTTTCTTCTCTCATTCCTGATTCTTGGTACAATTCTACCAAACATATGTATATAATATTACGTAATATCTTACAAACTCAATGCAGATTATAAATCAATAGCAAGTTATATATTTTTCTCATTATTAAACAAAAATGCGAGTGATAAATTAATTGTAACAACCACTACACTTCATGATTAAGCTCCTTTTATTAGTTCATCTTTTTCTTTTCTATTCCACCTTTTTCATTAAAGGGTAACTTGTTTCAATTTGTTGGGATCAAAATAAAAGTACAAGACATTTGTTGTTTGGGATTTTTTTTAATTTTTTAAATTAATTAAGTATTTTTTTATAGAATTTTTTAAAATGTTTTTTTAAAATTTTAACTTATAAATAAATAATAAAAAAAGTTACAGATAAATAGTATTAAGAATAAAAAAATTTAAAAATATATGCTATAAAAAATAATTAATTAATTAAAAAATTAAGAAAATAAAAATAAAAATAAAAACCAAAATTGAGGACGTAGCTTAATCTTATGCTTTCTTCTTACATATCAATTTTCTGTTTGATATCTCATCCTATGTATCATCCTTTGTATTTTCGTTTTTTATTTCATTAAAATTCTCATAAAATTGATCTAAAAAAATATTTAATTACATTTTAAAAGATAGTAAAAAATTGATAATATTGAAAATTAATCAAAAAAATAAAATTTCATAAAAAATTTAACGTATAATATTGTGGTAATGATTATAGTATATTAATATTGTTTTAATTTTAATTGTGTAAAATGATGAGTGAAAATAACCAAAATTCATGGTTTTAGTTGATTGATGGAACGTGAATAATAAAAAATATAAAAAGGGAAAAAAGGTGCAGGTATAGTCATACATTTTTTATCATTTATTATTATTATTATTTTTTAATATATTAATAATTAAAAATATAAAATAATATATAAATATTATTACTGTGTCTTTATGGAGAAGGTTTCACTCTTTTTCTTTTTCTGTGCATATGACAAATTGGTTATCAACTAAAAGCACGATTCAAATCATAATTAATATTGGATATTTGGTGCGTGTTCTTCTTTAAATCATATTCTGGAAAAAGCGTAGCACTGCATGATTGTTTTGCATAGTACTATTGTAGTACCGTACATCCCATTTTAAGAATCTTCTCTTTGACGTGGAGACCAATATAAGAGAATGTCAATCCTAATCAATCACTCATTTTCCATACAATTTCTGTGGGAACAAAACAATGAGCCAACAACTTATATAGCACCAAACTTAGTCTTCCATAACTTCTAAACTCAGCATGGAAAGGGGTCCAATCTCTATCCATACTCCTTTTCTCTCTTTACTCTCAGGCTTGAGACAGACTTCGTAAAAAAACAAGTGGGTGCAAGAATAATGGCTTTCATAAAGATTTAAGACCAAATTAACAGAATAAATGTAGGAAAACTGGGCAATAGCTTGCATCAGCTGAGGGAAAATGTGCCCATCCACTCACTCTCAGCCTGATAAGACTCCCAGAAACCACCTATTGGATTATCTATGGCACACTTTTGTTCTCATCTAATAGGCAATGCTAGAAACAGTAGGAATTTGGACTTATGGAGAACTGAAGGAGTTTCAAGACAAACCTTTCTAATGAGAATGTGAATAATAGGATAAAAATATGAGTAATGTATTTCTTACTGTGTATGAATATATTGTTAATTTTTTACATTTTCTTTTTAATAATAAGACAACAACAAAAATTTCACAAAAATTCCATGTATACACATTTCTCTGTCATAATTGAACTAGTGGAAAACACAATGTTGAAGTAAATCACTAACGCATTTAGAAATGCACAACCTTCACCTATAAAATTCACCTGGCAACTAGAGAGAATTATTGCTTGATAAGTAAATTAAAAAAAGAGAAGGGAAGAGAAAAAGTAAGCTGAGTGCCGAAAACACAACTTCATTGCGGCAGAATATTTTGACAGGTGAACTACCTGTCTACTTCCTAGATTCCTGGACAACTGACCCTACAAATTTGGCACCCTTCCAACGCAACTCACTGAGCTTTTGTACAAAATTCCATTCATATCAGAAGTTTGAAATGCCAAATAGCACATTTCTAGAAGAAAGAACAGGACATCATTTACATGTCATCAGCATAGAGTTGATAACATGCAATAGAAGACGGATCCTTGAGAGCTCGGCTCCAGTCATTGAAGGCAAGCTTCGTTGATGATTCAGTATCTGATAGACTTGCTCAAAGATCGGCCGCACATGCATTGCGATCATTGGGTCTGCTGGATTTATGACTGAAGCAACATCGGTCATCCAAGAAAGTTTTCGAGGTGGATCATTGTTGATATCACAAGCCAACTGCTGCAGAAGTGAAAGTACTACTCCTTGGCTCAAAGGAAGGGGAACCATTGACAATAGTCCATGTAGATCAACCTGTTCAAAAGCAGAAATGAGATGATTCTGTCAAGGCTCAATATTTATCTGAGACAGTTCATACAAGACATTCGCAAGTAAATAATAACAATAAGAAAACCCATTACAGTTGATGCTAGGCTGGATTAAGGTCCAATAAGTGCCCTGCTGGGTGAAAATTACTATAAATGAAGTTAATATGGAATCACTTGACAGTTTGTTTACAGGTTTCTTCATAGTGTGAATTTCCTCTGTATGTTTTGCACTACAGTTGATGAAAGTAGGCAGCACCTTTATTATAGCGTCATAGCGTGTAATCTATGGACTGGATATAGGTGAATCAGATAGTGCGTTATTGTACAATTAAAGTTGGAAGGAGTTCCTAGCGTTTGTACATTCATTAAAGAATTTATGTACAATATGAAATGTGATCATAGCGTATCACCGAATCTTTCATGATGCAACTGCTGTAAAATCTATCCAAAAATGAGAATCAAAGGTATATCCAGGGATTTAGGTCACAATATATAAGCCACCCCCAATTTATGAACATAATTTGAATCACTGACGTATTGAACCAAGTGATTTGGATTACAAAGAATGCACCTACGTTAACCACCACTCGCTCCCCCCCCCCCCCAAAAAAAAAAAAAGCTACAACAACCATGCTCCTGGCTTTTAAGATAATTTCTCTTCTCAATTCATCAGAGATGATTAGGAAAACCCATTATGAGAAAAGATTATACAACACAAACTCATCTACAGTCTGACAGCTTACAGATAGAAAGTCTATTAGTAAAAATCAATTAAAAATATAGGCATACGGCATACCTGAGAACATAACCAAGATACAATGGATACATCACTTCTTTGTAGGGCACCAGTGAAAGCCTCCTCATATTTTCGTTCAGATATCAACCTTGCTAGCTCCTTCGTTGGATCCAAAGGAGCCTCAACCTGATACACGTCAAAATTTTAGTAGCAATTATCAACTGTACAATGAAAAATCAGGGCTTGAGTTAACCTTCTTTTAGCACAGGGACCAACAAGTGGTTAAGAGCTTACCTTTTCATGTAGTAAGGGAACATTGTTCAGCTGAGTAGGCAAAGGATTTAATGCACCCGAGTTAGCTCCTGCAGCTGCAAGAGCCAACAGCTTCCTCTGACCCTCAACTAATTCTCTACTCAAGGTTTGAGTAAATGATGATGCTGAATTAATGGTGTCCTGCAAATTTACATACATTCAAAGGAATACTACCATTGAGTTAGAGGGTAACAAGCTACATATGAGAAGCACAAGATTTATCTTAACAATACTCAGAACCAAACCATTCTATCAAAGAGTTGTAAAGATTTTGACACGTCAAATCTGAACTAAGCAACTAGGAGATTTATTTAAATGGAAATAGGATCTGCATATGATCAAGTATATAAAATCAAAGTCAAGACAAATATTAAGTCTGCTTTATGACTTAACCAATTCAGGGCTCTAAACTGCCTGACTGACAGATACACAGAAGAGATGTGGAGTTATGTCTAGTGGTTAAAACATTTGCTATTCAGTTAAAAATTAATATAAATAACCACAAGACAGTTTGATCTCTTCAGATTGGCAAGTGGTCATTTCTCTTGATGTTGTAAGAAGTCACCTGATAGTACCTTTGTCAGACAATTTTGGAAATCCATGCAGAAAATGCAACGACATGGTAAGAATTGCAAGTAATTTAAGATTTTCAGCAATTTACATGTTTGGAATAAAAAAGCTGGCCCGGGGGGGGGGGGGGGTGGGGGTTTGTTCATATCAGTTTAATACAGCACATCTGGTAAAAAAGAATAAGCTAAATTCATTTTAAAATTCAAATAGATGTAAGTGGTGGTTCAAAGAGGATAAATAAATCAGATTCTTTACAACAGAGGATTGAGATTAGTGCTGTGAGCGAAGAAAACTAATCCAATGAATAGAGATATACCAAGTCAAGATTTGCTTTATAATAAATTGCATGATGTAGAAAAGAGAACAAACAACTGCCAAAATATGCCAAGCCAAGACATGAATTACAATAATTTGTATGACCCGGAACATTTACACACTGATGACAAAAAGTATTAAAAGCAAGTATACACACCCTTAGAGTCATTGCCAATGAGGTATGCCCAGATTCAAAGTGCTGCTGAACTGCAGTGGTATGTTCAACCATGCCTTTTTGAAATGTACCATCCACTTGCTCAAACATGGCTTTGCATGATATCTCAAATGCAGGAACCACTGATGTTTCAAAACTGGATTTGAGTGCATCCTAAAGAAGACATTATTACACACTATTACAACAGAAGCTACCTCATGATGAATGACAAATACCATACTGATATTAAGAATAAATTAATTTTGTACACTATGGTCAAAGACAAGGCAAGAAAAATCAGACATACCTGAAGCACCTGTTTACCAGTTGTCTGAAACTGTGCTTGGATTTGCCTAGCCACAGTAGCTTCAAGTTTTGAATTAACTGATTTATCAAGTTGATTCACTGCCTTATCACCGACTCCTCTCTGTGGCAGATGATATAAATTAGATCCAAGTGAAACAACTTTATTCCAATTTCTACAAGATATATTGATATAACCTGACCTGGAAGGACTCCACAATAGCTGAAGATATTGTTTTCTCAATAGCAGGACTTATTGCACGGACTACAGCTGGTCCAACTGCAGCCATTTCCTTCTTCACAGTTTTCTCTAATATAGCCAATAGATCCTTGTTCATTAAGTTACTAATCAAACTTGTAATCTGCTGGATACGGTCACGTAACAACTTTTCATTTTTCGCATTCTCCTCTTGAATCTTAGCCCACAAAGCATCAGAGTTAGCCTTGACAGCTTTTTCCATGCTTCGTCCCAGGGCTGCCTCAAGTCTTCTGCCTTCTTTTGTAACTGGAACCGCAACCATCATTGTCATCTGCTTCTGCATCTCCTTTTGCATAGTCAATAACTGCCAAAGGGGGAGACAATACAAAAAAAAAGAGTCAAACTGCTCAAATATGCAAAATAAAAGTCTGTCAAGTTATATCGATAAATTCTTTTGAGAAAGTCAAAACATAATGGAGTCTGGATGTATAAACATCTGTAAGACTACAGATTACTTATAAAAGCAAATGAATGTATTATGTAAAACATAATACATGACTCATGAGCATGTGAACATCAAAAACTCTTATGTAACTACCTGATTGAGTGTCTCCTGCATTGCCTGAATTTGAGGAAAAGCATTTTCAACAGTGAGGAGGCTTGAACTTCCACTTGGCTCATTGGTTGAATCAGATGAATTAAAGGCACTTGGAGATGGGGAAGATGGACCTGATGCTTGAGAAGTTTTGCCCTTCTGCCTCTTCCCTTTTGTACTTGGTGCAGGTGACTGCGGTACAGTAGTAGATGTAGATGTAGATGAATCAGAAGCCTTTTCATGAACATCTTTTGCCAAGTCTTGGAGTCCATCCTCACCAGCATTAATGTAAGTTTCCCCAGAAATTGCACCACATTCTCGGGCCATCTCAATGCCAAGATCTGATGCCTGAGAACAAAAGAATTTCTCTTTACTATCAGAAACTAGGTTTTGCTGTTGTCCCTGCAGGCCAAATTCATCGCTTTGATTAGATCTTGCCTCACCCACCACTTTCACTTCAACTTCAGCATTACCTGTGTCACTATTGACAACAACATCCTGGATCTTTCCCTCTCCCACACTCTTGCTGTCAATCACATTAGTTTCAGAGGAAGAACCAGCTTTTATGATCTCAGATGGTGTAACCAGATGAGTTGGATGCTTAAACATGACAGAAGAATTAAGTACACCTGATATGTCATCCTGTGTGACTTTATTCTCATCACTCTTTGAATCATTATCCAATGGTGGTACATCAGACAAGTTCCCACGAATAGTATCCATTTGCCTGTCAACTGAGTAATCATTGACAGGTTGGTCTCCACCATGATCACCAAGTGCCGGACCAGACTCAAAGTTAGATGGTGGACTCCTAAAATCAGAAAGTTTCCTAGACAACCTTGGGCTCAAAGGAAGAGGTGGTGATGGTACACAAACAATATCAGCATCACTACTTGATGGAGCCAATGTAACAGCTTTAGCTTCAGTATTTGAAATGCTGATTTCTTTAGCCTCAATAGGGCCAGAACTTAAGGAGTACCTTGCTGCAGTTGCACTCTCAGTGCTACTTACTTGTGTCATTGTTTTGGGAGCAGAACTGGCTAACGACATCTCAGTTGCTTTACTTGCAGACAAGTCTAAAGAGGTGAATCCTTCAGCAGCCACTGCATCTCGTGAAACACTGGAGTCAGACTTCTCTAGTCCAACATTTTCAAGAGGTGGAGGCAAGCACTGGGTTAAATCCAAAGCATACTGCTGAATAGCCTGTGTCTGGACACAATAAACCTGAACAATATGTTCACCATGCGGTAATATATCACTTGTCCCAGTAAAACTCAGAATAGGCATGGTCACAGTAAACTCAGCTATATAATCCATGCGAGTTGATTCTGGATTAGGACCATATTCTAAATGTACAGCATATATAGCATTCCTCTTGGCATTTGCAAGTAAAAGAAGACCTGCTTGAGACAATGCTGCCACTTGATTAAAGAATGCGTCCTCAACAGAAGGTTCAGCTGAACTCTTCAAATCCAATGTCTGAGTGCATTTCCATGACTCAGCATCGCTTGGAAGCAGCCAACCCTCTTCACTCATTGATGCCCAAAGTTTCACTTCCCTATTCAGCAGTCCCTGTGAACAGGTTGTGTAGAGCAAGTAATAACAAACATCATTAGCAGAGTGAAGAACTGTTTAAATAGTAATAATAAGAATAGAAGTCTCTGGTATTTCCTTAAGCATTTAATATAAATTTGTAATATCCCCAGTGAACAAAATTGGTTATTATCAGAAACATTTCGCTACAGTGACTATTTTACCAGCACATGCTTGGATCAAAAACCTGATTGACCATGATAGAAAACTTAATAGGCACACTTACCGCTGTGATAAGTACAATATGCTCAGGCCGGTGTGGAGCAGTCAAAAATGTAGCAGAATAAACAGGATGTCCATCATGTGGTCTCAATACCGCAAGTGGTTGTGCCTTGCGATCTCCCCAGATCTTTATCTGTTGCATAAGATTATTATTAAAGATATATGATGGAGACACCTTTTAAATATTAAATAAATATAAACCAAGCAGGACATGCATACACGAGTATGGTAAAACCAAATGAGACAATACTCAAATGATAGCATGCATATTATTAATGCAGGTGAAAAGAAAATCATTGATATTCATAAGCATTCATGTGATAACATGATATCTTTTGTCAGATAAATTCCTTAAACAAATCAGCTCAAATAAACTTTAATCCCAAATCATGGCAATCAGCTTCGACAGTTCCTATGCAAGATTAGTTCCAACCTTTTTTTTTTTTTTTTGCGAGCAAGTCTACCTTAGAAACTGCCATCTCCCAACCATCCCACAGCAATGTTTGGCTATATCTTAGTTGACACGCCATTATCATCAGTTTGAACCCTGTCTATCTAAAGCAGATAATCTTATTTCTTGCTTTATATTTCCTCATCTGCTCAACATCTCTGTCTCCAATACAATCACTTTCTTGATGCATTAACTCTAGCATACAAGCATTCAACTCTATTTCTAGTCACACATTACCATTTCATCCACTTGGACCATATAGGCTATATTCTCAATCTCTCCATCTTTTTGAACAATTGGGTCTTAACAGGAAAATATTCAGCCCAGGATATATCTCATGCTTGATGTGATAATAAAGCTAATGGAAACTTTATTCATGACAATCTCCTGAAGGAAGCTGTTGTAACCCACACAACCCGTAACCAGTAAATACCAAGAAAGTGCCGTCAAACACCAGTATATACCAGCCAACACCAATACACACTAGCAAAGTGCCAATAAAGAGAAGAAATAACAGTACAGAGTTGATATTCCACTGAAACCAGTACAAAAGGGGTGGTGAGTATTCAAGAGACTCACCTCTCTCCACACAAAAACCAATTCCAACCTGAATGCTGCCAACTAGGGCTCGGTCACACTAAACAGAAGGCAACCAGCCAAAAACGACCAACCAGCACTAACCCACTACAGAAAAACGACATAACCATAATAAAAAAACAAAACAACACAGCATAAATAAAACCCAACAGCATCCAAAACATCATTTACTCCCCTGTTTCTGATTCTTCTGGCACCTAGCATAAGTAAACCGGATTTGAGGTTTATCAGAAGCACCTTTTCTTCTTTCCCTAAGACTCTAAATCTCCTATAAAAGAATAAATCATGTAATTTTTCTGAATTTTGGGGTGGGGGGGAACAAAATTATCCTTTTCACATTTTGGACTCAAATTTAGTATGATGAAAATATTACTGATGGACGTTGGGACAAAGGAGGAAGGTTATGCGGAAGTTGCTAGTAGGGACAGATGGCAAGGGAGTTAGTTATAAAAGGTGAGTGGGGGAGGATGAGCGAGGTAAGCAAGGATTGAGTGGGAAAATTGGAGGCCTGGTTGCTTAGTGCTGGGATTGGGAGACCCCTAGCTTCTCCAATTGCTAGGTTTATCATTTTCTTCTGAATTGCGATTCTCTGTTGCTTTGTGTGAGGTTTTTTGGTGTTCTGGGCAAGAGGCATTACGTTGCCATTGTAATCTTGCGTTTTATCTTTGTTTTAGTGTACTTGTAATTGCTATTGTTTGCACATCAATATCAGGAGTTTTATAGTGTTTTTGTGTTTATTACACTTAGTTCCCATCATTTTGGTATTAGAGCACGATCACTGGGGAATGGTGAGTACAAGGATGGAAGGGAGAATTGAAGGCTTGGAACAGGGGCTAGATGAAGTTAAACGTGAGGTGAGCATCATCAAAGAGTACTTTACGTAGATGAGAGAATTACTGGTTGCGCATGATAATAGAAGGGTAAGGCGATGCCGGAGGTTTGAATGGGGTAAATGAGGAGGAGAACGCTGGTGGTGAAAGGAGGGAATAACAGGGAGAAGAAACAGATTCAGAAAATTGGACCTACCTCTCTTCGTTGGAGAAGACCCGATAGGATGGCTATTTCGAGTGGAGAGGTATTTTGCAATTAACAGCGTAACTGAGTTGCAGAAGTTGGAAGACGTAGCGGTTTGTTTGGAAGGACCAGCCTTAAATTGGTTCCAATGGCACAACAGTAGGTCCAGAATCCTCTCGTGGGCGTCGTTTAGAGAGGCTCTACTAGAGAGATTCCAGTCATCCCAAGTGGGGGACAGCCACGAGCAGTTGGTTGCTCTCCGTCAAATTGGCACCATCACCGAGTATTGGGAGGCGTTTGAACTCCTCTTGACAGCCCTAACAAATGCACCGGAGTCCCTACTGATGAGGACCTTCACAAACGAATTGAAGGACATTTGGGTCAAGGTTAAGATGGGTTAACCTAAGTCCTTGGAAAGATTGATGGATCTGGCTCATTGGGTGAGGAGAGGGAGTAGGTCATGGATTGGGCAAGAGAGTCCAGGAAGGGACAACTCGAGCCCAATACCCAGCCCAAAGGTCCCAACAGATCAACCGCGTCTCTTGTCAACCCTGGGTTACTACTAAAACAATTACATAGCCGTTGGGGGAAGGAGACATCGGCAGAGTGGCGACCACCAATGGAAAGGATGGCAACAGCTAGACATTGCCAACCAACTCGTGGAAAAGAATCGATCAATCTCATGGTAACAATAATCTGGGGGGGCATTTCAAACGCCTCTTAGACGTCAAAGCCACCCGCCGGAGAGAACAAGGCATGTGTTTTTGATGCAATGAAAGATACTCGCCCAACCACCGCTACCGGAATAATCAATTGAACATCCTGTTAGTCATTGGGAAGGAGGAAGAATATTGTGACAAGCATGGGTGGGTGCAGGACCTCGAAGGAGACAGAACAAAGTTGATCGAGGAAGCCCGAAATGGGGAAGTCGGGCATGGCAATGTCACATGACCAAAGTCAATACAGCAACTGCACCTTCACCTTGAGGACAAGGCGAAAGTGCAAGTGGGTATGGATGGACCCTGGGAGCAAAGGAGGAAGGTTATGGGGAGGTTGCTAGTAGGGACAGGTGGCTAGGGAGTTAGTTATAAAAGGTGAGTGGGGGAGGATGAGCAAGGTAGGCAAGGATTGAGTGAGAAAATTGGAGTGCCTGGCTGCTTAGTGCTAGGATTGGGAGACCCCTAGCTTCTCCAATTGCTAGGTTTATTCTTTTCTTCTGAGTTGCAATTATCTATTGCTTTGTGTGAGGTTTGTTTGTGGTATGGGCAAGAGGCATTACATTGCCATTGTAATCTTGCATTTTATTTCTGTTTTAGTGTTGTTTCCTTGTAATTGCTACTGTTTGCACATCAATATCAGGAGTTTTATTGTGTTTCTGTGTTTATTGCACTTGGTTCCTATCAATTACTACATATCACTGACCAGCCAATGGTCATCCTTTGTTCAGCTCATCAATTCAGTGTGTTTAGTTGGACAAAACAGCATGACTCTTTCTTTTTTTCATAAAAGAAAATGTACAAGTAAAGAAGATTACATGAGGGAGCAAATTTCTGATTTCCCCACATAGATAAACTATTTTGTACAAATGACTTTACATTTGATTCATTGCAACTTTTTTTCTGATGCATAACTTTTCTTTAAAGGAAGATGCTAATACTAATATTCATTGTTCAGTCATATACACATAATTCAATATTTATTAATTAAATACACACATTAAAAATTCTTCACTTTTCCTTTTATCTCAAGAATTTGTACATCTTGGTACGAACTAAACAAAATGTATACTTTTCATGATTTTGCTTACAAGAGGATGCAAAAAATTTAAAAATGCTCATAAAGCGCCATATCAAATAAATTGTATCAACCAAAATAGACAAAAACTCTATTTTGGTCCTTAAAAGATGGTGTCATTATTAATTTAATACTCTATAGATTTTTTTATTACTCTAGTACCCAAGAATATAATTTTGTTTCAAGTCCACAGATTTTTTGGTTCTTGAAAGATGGTGTTGGTGACGGTATCATTTTACTCCCTAGAAGGGTGAAATTGGAACAAGTTTATACTCTTAGCTACTAAAGTGATATAAAAAAATTATACAGATTTAAATTGATAATGACATCATCTTCCGAGGACCAAAATAGTGTTTCAGTCACAAAAAATGTACAAGACATTGAAACAAACAAGTAGAAAAAGAAAATACAAACCGTGCCATCCAGTGATGCAGAAACCAGACGATTTGTCATCCATTGGCACATTGACAAATCAGTCACCTCCCTATCATGTTTACCTACAAGCTGAACCCCATCAATGAGCTTGTCTACAGGACATCTGAGAGGTTCGTCTGCTACATAAGCTTCACCATTACCAACTTTTGTTGTGTCAATTCTCAGAATATGTTTTCCTATACCAACAACCAAAACCTCCTGTATGAACAGATTTCAATTAATAAACAAAAATTTCAGGAATAAATAAATAAATCATCATTTCAAGCAAGATAAACTACAGCTTTCAAAGAGAAGAACATAAGGGCTGGCGCAGGAGAAATTACTTGTTTGTGGCAATGCCAGCAAATTCTGGGATTTACAGCTTCCTCCTCTCCCACTACTTGAATAGCAACAAGAATCCTTCCAGTAATTTGTGGCTTATCTTCTTCATCTGGACCTTCAGAGATCTTCCACACATATACACGGCCATCTATGCCAACACTGTGGAAAAGAATGTTACTGTAATAATATAATCCATAGACAAGCAAAATGGACCATTAATATTCAGACAACAAAAACTACCTAGCCAAAAGGTGAACATCTTCAGCAAAGAAAGCCAAGTCTGTGACCCTCTGACAAGAACAGAAAAAAAGGAAAATATTAGTTGAAGAATGATTTAGTTATTCCTTTAATGATTTGTTATTAATAGTATATACAGGAATTTAAGTTGAAATAAGACACAGAAAATATAAGTAAATACGCAGCAAATAGCAATAAACTTTAAATAAGTACGACCACTCTTCTACGATGAACAATACCAATGCTGCTTTTCACCTAAAATTAGAGTGGTACATGAAATTAAAATTCACTCGAGTAGCAATGTATGCTACTAATGGAAATTCAACATAGACTAGTTTGTCTTTCACTTTTGCTATCCGCTAGTTTTGTCCTATGAATTTAATAAACGTATTGTTAAGATAAAAATATGGATTTCAAAGGATAATTAAAATTTTAAATTGACCCTTTTAATACAGGAATATAGTTTCAATCTTAATTCAAATTTCAAATATGAAAGATTTTGAGTTCAAATGATAGACTAATTAAATACCTGCTATATGCTTTTAGGTATGTATCGGATAAAGTAATTACAATATAAATGAGTTACAATTCTAAATAGGTTGAGATGTACTTCAACAAATCTATAATTCAAGGTTGCTCCAAATCCAATGATCAACTTATACAATTAAAGGAAGAAGAAAGTAAAAGGGAGCAGCTTATTTGAGGTATATTTATCCTACTCGCTCAATTTGCAGCCAAAGATCAATCAAATAGGTCATCACTGGGTACAATTCAAAGAAAGGCCATTAGGCACCTTTTCTTAGGGTTTCAGATAAGATTATAAAGCATCTTAGCTATGTTTTCAATTTACTGTTTATACCTCACAACTCACAAGAGATCCAACCTTCCAAGACAGAAATTAAATGTCATTTAAACAAAGTCATGACAAAAATTCAATTTTAACAGAGCAAACAAACAGATGAAAGAATAGAAATAATTGCTGAGTGAGCACACACATCGCCTAAGCATGAAGCTATAGGGTTTCAAGTTTCATTATAAATCCAGCATAAGACATTAATTGAACTGATACACAAGAGTAAATGGTATACTAGAACTATATTAAAACCTGAGTGTGGCCCCGAAGCAAAGATCTCAGTGCGGTATTAATATTAAGGACCCGGATGTTCCCTTGTTTCAATCCATAGCATATATATGATTTATTGACAGCAATTTGACGGCCCAAAACAAGCTGAGGATCTGATCCATATTTTGTAATGGGAGTAACTTCAAGCTGAGGCTGCACCTCCCCTTGCAACCTAACATCCACATCATACACAACGTGGTCACCCATCAAATGCCGACCCTTTGGGAGCTTACTGCTCGGCATACGAATTGGGCCGGTTGAAACCATCCCCGGATTGGCACCAGTCAACATACCCATTGTTGGCATAATCGGCACATTGGCAGGTATTGAAAATTCAGGAACCCCTGAAGAAGGAGGATGAATGGAATGCAAGGCAGCAGTGGGATGGGGAGGCAATTCATGATTAGTAGCAGGTGGGGCGCTGAGCAACGCCATTAAGCGAGCACCGGCGTTAGGGTTGTTGGGGGAAGGAGGAGGGATGGAGTGGGGAGGAGGAGGCATGGGTTGAGGTTGAAGCGGAGGTGTGGGGAAAGAGAGAGACCGCTGGGGGTGAAAGTTAGGATGCAACTGGTCTTGGGAGTAAGGAATGTGGGGTTGGGGGAACTGGTGATGAAAGGGCACAGTTTGAGGAGGGTATGAGTAGGGGCCAGTGGGTGGAGGATAAGACGCAGAAGAAGAAGGAGGAGCGGAGGGAGGAAAAGAAGAAGGGGGCAGGAAGGGCGAAGGGATCTGAGAAGTTGGATTTGGCGGTGGGGTAGTGGGCTTGAAGAACTTGTGCACGTCAAAAGGTGGTGAAGGTTGATTTGGGTTCCCAGGAGAAGCCATCATCAGATTGAATTGAGGTTGAACCAATTCAATCTGATGAGTGATAAGATTTGTCTGAGGAATCAGCTACTCTTGAGATTTGTACAGAGACAAGTCTAAAATGAGACGAAAGATGAGGGGAAGAAAAGTGGGGCTTTGAAGATTTGAAGGTCTGCAAGTGCTGGAGAACAGAAGTGAGATCTGAAGGACTTCGAACGCCGCACCGATAACCCAAGATGATGACTTTGAAGTGAAGAGGCAGGGACTTGGGAGACCCGTAATTCGAAGAGGGTGTAACTGGGTAAGGAAACTTTGCCTGGGTCCAAACTTTGAATATCACACTCCTTTTTGGTTTGCCATGGATAATTTGTGAAAAGTTACAGACGTGTCACAAACGATAAACCCAAGCCGGTGGGGAAAATATTTTGGAAATTATAATGCACATTTTAATTTTAATTAGTAGAAGATAACGAAAATGTATAATGCATATAAAAATAGTTTTTTTTAGTAATATTTTTAAGTAAGGCATTACTATCGTGGTGGTAGGGTAATTTTTAAATTTTTTTAAATTTATTTAAATTTATTTTATTTTTTAAAATTAATTAATTAAGTTTTATATTATAAATTTTTTTAAAATTTTTGAAAATATTTTTATATTTTTTATAAAATTTTTTAAATTATTAATGAATAGTAAAAAAATTATGAATGAATAATAAAAAAATTTTAAAAAATATATAAAAAAAATAAAAAAGAAAACGAGACGTAGCTTATTGGCCGTTTGGATCCGCTTTTTCCCTGCAAAAAGTGAATTATTTTTAAAAAAGTAAATGCTTTTCTGAAAATTAGGTGTTTGGATGAGATTTTTTTAAAAATACTTTTTAAAAAAAAAGCAAAAAAATTGATTATTTTAGAAGTTAAGATTTGATACTTAAAAAATAATCCGATCTAATAGAAGAGAGAGAAAACTTTTTAAACACATATACCCCTAAAAGATTTCATAAATTTTTTGAAAAGTACTTTTATATGTCATTTTTAATAATTTTACATATTCAAAAGTACTTTTATATTTTTATGTCCAAACGCAAGATATCTGCTTTTTTCAGTAAAATCACTTCTGCGTAATTACATCCAAACACCATTTTAAAAAAAAAAATCACTTCTATTTAAAGTATCTGCTCAAAAGCACAAACCCATCCAAACACCCCCTTACTCCCACCCTTTTAAGTAATATATAAAAGCCAATATTTATATGAGGAAATCTATCTTACCGATGATAGTAGGATAGGATTTATATATATATATTTTTTATTATTTTTATTTTTTAATATTAATAAATTATTATTTATCTTATATATTTTTTAAAAAAATTTTAAAATTTTTGTTTATATTTTTACATTTATAAATGAATAGTATTAAAAAAATTATGAATAAATAGTATAAAAAGATATAAAATTTTTTAAAAATTATATGACCTAAATAATAATTAATTAATATTAAAAATTAAAAAAATATAATATTTAAATGCTGAAACTTTTGGTGCAACCTTATTCCCCTATTTATATACACATTTATAAGAAATTACATACTATCCTACTATAAAATATTCTATATTCTATACTAAGTTTTTAAATTTTTTTATAATTTTTATTCTAAGAAATAAGTTTAAAAAAATAAAAAAATAAAAGATTTTTTCTTTTTCTTTTTTTTTCTTTTTCTTTTCCTATTTTTTGTTTTAATTATTTTGTTATGAAAGTTTTTAATTTATTTTTCAAAATACAAATTATAAAAATTAAATTTAAATTTTAAAAACCTAGACTATTGTTACTCAAGAATAAAAAAAAACCCTTATAAGAATTACAATGTTTTACAATAAGCTCACATTTTTAGCTACTAAATCATTTTTTTAAGAATAATGCTTATATTGGTGCAATTGAGATATTATTTAAGAATATTGTGATTTTTTAAAGTCATGTGTCATAGGTGACATGGAGTAATCATCCTCATACATTATTTTTTTTTACATATTTTCTTATATTTATTATTTATCACATATCATCATTTACTATCATCATTATTTTATAATATATTAATGGTTAAAAATAATATTTAAAAATTGAATTAATTATTAAACTAATAAAAACAACAGGTCACAAGCCAATAGTTTAATTAGAGTTGAACCGAATTTAAATTAAAAAATATTTTTAATGTTTATATTATATATAATAATTATGATTAATTTTATATATATATATATATATAATTAGCTTTTACCTCACCAAAAAGATAGAAAGAAGTGGTGAAGAGTAGAAGAGGAAAGTTTGAATCATGGGTAAACCAGGAAAATGAAGGTATTAAATGGTTTTGGTGATTTGGTCCCCAATAAAAGTGTAATGGTTTAGGAATTAAACATGCTATTTAGCACGACATTAAATGGTTTTGGTAATTTGCCATCCGTATCACCAGGTCCAGCATGTCATTTTTGTGTTTAATTATTGAGAATATTGTTCTTTGTTTATTTTTAAAATTTTGAATGAAGTGAATGTAAATTTATTTATTTTTTTTTTGTTCAATGATAATGAAACATTGAATATTATAAAAACAACAATTGTGAGTAATTAAAGTTATAAAAATATTAAATTTTAAAATAATTTAATAATCTTTTAATAAATTTTACCCAGTGTTATTCTCCAAATTTTAAAGGAAGTCGTTATTATACGTCATTTTCATTTTTTTTAAATTTTATCTTAATTTTTTTAATTTTTAATATTAATTAATTATATTTTATGTCATATATTTTTTTAATTTTTTAATTTTAAAATATTTTTTATATTTCTTATATTATCCATTCATAACTTTTTATTATTATTTATTCATAAGTTAATAAGATTTAAAAAAATAAAAATTTTTTAAAAATTATATAACATAATAAATAAATAATTAATGTATAAAAAAATTAAAAATTAAAAAATATAAAGAATTAGTAGGAGTAGGAGAACGTTGACCAATTTTGAATCCAAAACATTAAAGTAAGAAATATGGATTCTTAGCCAATAAGTTAACTCATTGGATTTAGCCCATGGATAGGAACAATTATCCTGCATGTTTCAATAACGGGCCCCTTTATTTAGCCCATGGACACCCAACAATTACAGGCTAATAGAATATTGGTAAAGTTTTTTCTGGCACCTACCCCACATGATGGAGAACTGGGCCTCAGTTGAAGGTAGGCCCAAATTTCTATAGATCATGAAATTCATAATCATAATTGTCTTTTCTTTTAGTACATGGATGATGGAGTCTTAACAAATTGCCTTTTTCTTATTTAAAACTATAATTTCTTTCTTTATTCATTTGGTTTGGAAGTTGATCTCACAATCCTAGGTTCTGGATGAATCTAATTATTTTATTAAGAAAATAAGTAGTTCTTTTTAAAATATTGTAATTATTTATTAATTTTTTTAATAATTATGATTTATTTAATAAAGTATGTATATTTTATTTATTTATTTATTGTGATTATCTAAAAATTAATAAATAATTATAATATTAAAATAATATAATCATTTTTTTAAAAAAAAATAACTGAATATGAATTCTTAGAAAATTAACCAACTAGCTCGTTGGTTGAAAACAACAATTTAAAAGCAGAGAGACATTTTACCATACCCACATGGATTCGGGTGTGCCATCATCCATAAAATATCCGAATTTCACATCAGTATTTGACCAAACACCAAAATTTTAGTCCCAATCCTTATATTATCCAAACTCCTTAAACCTTTTTTTCGTAACGGACTCATCTGTTCCACCACCCACACGTTAACGCATCACCATCCCTATCTCCTTTAATAAAACAACCAAAATCCCTTTTTCCTAATATGGATGTTCTAATGTCTCGTCAAGCATAACTTAAAAAAAAAGTGGCATATATTGTGGATTCAAATCTTTACTCTCTTTATAATGTTGTATTGCAATTTATTAAAAAAATGTTTTAATGACAAGGGAAATAGATTAACACACACACACACATATATATATATATATATATATATATATATATATATATATATAAAATTAATATTTTTATAAAATTATTTAATAAATATATCTAATTATTACTGAATTACATCAAAGATTTAATATATAAATTATATAATAATGATATAACATAAATTAAAAATATTGATAAAAAAGTCTCAAGTCATAATATAATTTTTTCAAAGTTCAAATATCATAATATTACTTATTCAAATTTTCAATAACTAAGTTATTATTTATTTATAAAAGAAAGTTATCTTGGCTCATGGGGCCAACTTGACCTTAACCCGGTTCAATCACACAATTTAGGGGGCCAACTCACATAGATTCTATTAAAATATGAGCGGCTAAAATAATAACTTAGCTTATCCCATATTATAGGGTTAAATGGGCTAGTCCTATGAGCTTGGCCCACCCCTATAAATAAGTTGGTCATTATGCCTAATTATAACAAAAAAATCTAAAGTAAATTATTAGCTTAATTGTAGTTTTGATCCCCCAATTTATAAAAGTTACAATTTTGGTCCATTTAATTTCAGCTTGAACAATTCGGTTCACATAGTTTCATAAAAGTTACACTTTTTATCACCTCTTAACTCTTTATCCATTTTTAATGGGAATGATAACATAGACATTCAAAATGCTAATTGGACTACAAAAAAAAAAATATATCACTTAATTAAAATGTCACATCATCCATATTACTCATTCACACATCACTTAATTTGGGGTGAGAAAAATTTGAAGACTGGAGTGATATGGCAATAAAGTTATGTAAAAGATTGATATATCATTTTAATTAGGTGATGTATCATTTTTTTTGAATTTAATTGATATTTTAAATGTTCACGTCAATATTTTTATTAAAGAATAAAAAAAAAGTTAACATAAAGGTAAATATTATAATTTTTATAAAAATATAGGAATCAAATTATTCAAACTAAAATTAAAAAAATCAAAAGTATAACTTTTGTCAATTAGAGAGATAAAAACTATAATTAAGCATAAATTATTCTTATATTTCTAAAATTATCAGATAATTATTATTGTATGAACATATGATGGCTTTCACTTACATTACAAACTTATCTGTATTTTTTAATTAAAATTTTCAATTAAATTATGAGGAATCTTTTATACTCTGTCCCTCAACGGTTCAACCAATAACTTTTCTTTTCTTTTCTTTTATCCTTAAAAAGAAAAGCTTTCCTGACAAGCGAACCATATCCATAGTGACAGCAGCGTCAAAACGTTTTCAATCTGTTACTGTGATAGAGACGACGGAATCTGCTTCGACTCTGCTTCGCTTTTTTGTCGTCCCTCCCACGTTTCGCATATCTCTTCTTCGTTCGTCTCCCTCCTTCCTCCTTCATACCCTTCTTCAGGAATCAAGATTCCCAGTCCCACCTCGACAGTTTCAGATCCAATTCCCCAAAGAGAGAAGATGTGCTGCGGGAGCAGGGTGTGCATGCTATGCACGTGCCTCATTCTGGTGATCATCTTGATCGGCTTCCTCTTCGGCTTCGGAGTCTTCAAGCATGGCTTCCACAAGCTCAAGGATACCGTCCATTCTTCTCAGAATGCAACTGGAAGACCCTTCTTGGCTCACGCGCCGCCTCCCCTTTTCTTCTAGACGGGTTTTCTTCTCTCTTCCGTTTTATTCCTCTGCTTTCATTTTTCTGGGGATCTGCTAATTCTAGGGTTTGTTTATATATTCCTTAGATTAAATTAGAGATTTTTTTAAAATATTGGCATAGGATTATTTCTTGGCATCCATCTTAATTTTAATTTAGAAATTCCTGTGCATTCGCATTCTAATTCCATTAGATCAATTTCTGGATCACTAACCAGGTTGATCGAAACAGAGAGACAGAAGAGGGCCAGGATGGGAAATTAATTGAATTACCAAATTCTTATTATTCAAACGCTCCATTTAAGATTAGGGTAAATCTGGGACATCTTTTGCGATCAATCTAAATTATAGAATCATAGTTTTCTTTTCCTTTTTTATTTCAAATAAATGAATGCCTTTTCGAATTTGCAATCATCCATCTTATTTCAATTAAAGAAGTGGTAATTAGTCAATAAAATATTATCAATAAGAATTAAAATTAATTTAATTATATTAATTAAATCAATTTTAATTATCATTTTATTGCATGTTTTAATTTAATAATTAAGATAAAAGAATTAATAGGATATAATATTTTAATATAATTTATTAATTATTTGAGACTTTAAATAAAAATACAATTAATTATTTTATATACAATAACATATTTTAAAATTAATTTAAGTATTAATTGATATTAAGTCTTTATTTTATTGACACATCTTTCATATATATTTAGGAGAATTTATGTTTTAAAATATTAAATTCAAATAATTAAAGAAAACAATAATTTTCTAACCACTAGATTCCTTCTTTGATTGAATTAAATTTTGCATCTTATATGATTTGTGCCCTGGAGAGTGGTTTGATGGGAGTGTTTGCTTTGCGTAAAAGAGAGGTAATTAGGATATTTTGTTAAGGCCACGTACCCAAACTACTCCGTTTCGTTTGACATTTTTGTGTACTACTTGGCTTCTAAAGATTATTTTTCCTAAGGGCCACGTACCCAAACAAAGTTGCTTTTAGATGCCTTCCTCCAAAAGTTTGACTTGAATACTTAAAAAAAAAAAACAATATCTTATATATTATACATTTATTTTATTTTTTATCATAAAAATGTTTAATTTTATAATTTAAATGTCTTGGTATTTAAAAATGTTTTCTAAGCTACAACACTTCGAGTTTTATTTTATTTTATTCATTTTTTATTTAATTACTTGTTTTTATTTTTTTATTTTGTTTGTATTTTTTACTTCTTTTTTTTTTTACTTTTTTTACATTTTCGTTTTTCAAGCATTGTGTTCTAATTTTTTTTTTTGAATTGCTTGAATTCTTTAATTTTTTTAATATAAAAATTAAAAACAAAACACCAAATACATATTCATATATAGTTTAACAAACACCTTTAAAAATATATATTTAAATATTCTTTTAAAATAAAAATATATTTTAACTTCACTCAACTTGAATTCAATTCAACTTAAATTGAACCTAGGGTCAAATTTAGTAAAGTTTAGCACGCGATCAAATCTATCATCTAAGATGAAATGGATCAAAATGGAGCTAAAAATAATGCTTTGACATAGTTTTTGAAAGGGGAAAAAAGCTACTGTCCCCCCTATTTTCACTTTTTTTTATATATTATTTAATTTTTTTGAGTGTTTTTTTTCTATTTATATTCTTTTTTATTTATCATAAAAGTTTTGATTTTTTTTTTAAATTTTCTTATTTTTTCTTCAAAATGTTTGGTTTTTTAATGTATAATTCTTTTTGAATTTTTTTAAGTTTATAATTAATTTATCATTATTAAAAAATATAAAACAAATATTTTAAAAAAATTTAAACTGAGGAGTGTATGCACCTTTTTGAAAACATATTATAGATATTATCATTTGGGTAATAATATTAAATACAAATATACTTATTTTTAAGAGTATTAGACATTAGGTATGTTAATTAGGGTCGGGCTCAACGGCTAACTCTAACCTTTGAAGGGTTAGGGCAGGTTGAGAGCAAAAAAAAAACAAGCTCTAAAAAATCAGGCCGTTTTTAACCTGGCTCGTTTAAGGCCCGGCCCTATAGGACTCAGCCCTTGATGAGTCAAGTTAACCCTATAGGTTTTTTTTTACAAAACTTCTTCATTTTTAAGTTTCACTTTCCATTTCTCACTTCTAACTTATTTCATATAAGTATGAGAAATTGAGTGCTGATTGGAGGATATATTTGATGTAAGTTTTTAATCTTTTAAATCTTTATATATTTTAATTTATATTCTCTTGTGAATAGCATGTAATATAAGTTATATAACTAATTAGTTAATTAAATTTTTTTGTCATTGTACTTGAAATAATAGAGGACTAATAGGAGTATGTATTATTTGAGAGTCAATATGTGAAAAATAATGAGAAGTCTCAATAATATATTTATTTAAATGAGTCAAAATTTGAACTTCATTTTTTTAAAGATTTATATAATTTATAATATTAGAATGATCATATACATCAATTTTTAAAATTATCAAGGATGTCATGTGATATACTAAGTATTCAAATCCCTACCATGTCTAGTTAAGCGACTTTTAGTATTTGTATACATGTATCCGTAATTTGTTGCATAATTTTGTTCATAATGGTAAACTTATAAACTTTAAATTTATTCAATTCTCTTTATTTTCATTATTGTTACTAACTTTTATGATAATTTATGCTTTGTAGATGAAGAAGAAGATGACAACTTAACCATTATACTAAATTTAATCTAAGCAAGATTAAAATATAATTATTGAAAATGATTGATTAATCCTTTTAATTTTAATTTTATGCTATTATCTTTGAATTTTTTTGAGAGATTAAGTCTATGATAGATTAATTTTTTTTTATTATATATAAAAATTTTACATAATTATAATATTTTTAATTTTTTAATATTCTGATCCGTTAAGGCACTTTTAACCCTATAATCTTATAAGGTTAGGCCTGGATTGAATTTTTTAGGTCATTTTAATAAAAAAAAATTTTAAGCTTAGCTTGTCAAGGGTTGGCCTTTGATGAGCTAGGTTGGCCTAATTGATACCCTTATTAGACATTGACATTATCACACCTCCAACATGCTCTGTAAGTATTAAAATTGAAAAATGTAGAAAAACAAAATAAAAACAAAGAGTATGAATTTATTTTTATCGATAAATAATATTTCAATATTAAGAAATGCGGAGATTTAAACTTTTGAGGTTAAATTCATTAGTACTATAGTGTTAGAAATGATACTTATTTAACTAATTTTTTTGGACAAAAAAAAACAAAGAATAGAATAAGAGAGTATAATGAGAATATAAGTAATTTCCTAATTTTGTTAGTTGGGTATGAAATGATATGAATTTAGTATATTTAAAATTACACTACTCCAAGCGAAGTATACGCGGCAAAGCGTTTTCAATTTGTGATGGAGACATCTCTGCTTCGTTGTTTCATCCTCCCACGCTCTCGCTCGTCTTCTTCCTTCGTCTCTGCACCCTCTTCCTCTATAACAATCTTCTGCTCGCCGTATCCTTCTTCTCCTTCCGAGGATTCCCAGATCGAGAGAGAAGATGTGTTTTAGTTGCAGGTTGTGCTCCTTTTGCCTCTGCTTCCTCGTGGTCGTCCTCTTGATCGGCTTCCAATTCGGGTTCGGTGTCTACAGGGATGGATACAACAAGGTCAAGAGCATAAGCCATTACGACCCTGCTGGAACTGGAAGACCCTTCTACGGCAACCATTACCGCGCGCCACCTCCCTCCTTTTTCTAGCTTGGTCTTCTTCTCTTTCATCTCCTTTCTTCCTTTTTTCTTCTTCTTCTTTCAGTTTTCTGGGCATGTTATTATTTTAGGGATTTTAGTGTGCTTGAAGGAGGAGGGTGAGAATGGGGTAGAAGGAAATTGATGGAATCAAAATAGTTTCTTATGATTATTTGAGAGTTTATGAATAGAGAAAAAGAGTTCATTGAGACGCTGCTACCATCGGAATTCGCATCTTTTTCGACGAAGCTGGGATTTCCGCCATTAGCTTTGCTGCAAAAGAGTAACCTCATTCCTCCGAGCACGTCGCTGACAGGCATTGAAACCATTGGTCTTAACCCAAGTTGTTACGATAGCGGAGTTTTAAGTGGTGTGCGTTGGTGGCTCTTTTGTGACGTGGATAGTGCTGTGTGACAGAGCTGCTGCTGGCCGGAGTTGCTGCTGTGATACTTGCAGTGGGTGTCGGTGAGAGGGAAGAAGTTGAAATGGGAGAATGGTAGGTGGGAGTTTCTGGACAATTTGAGAAAACGAGACAATTTGAGAAAACGAAAAGAGGGAAGTGGAGAAATTACTCAAATGAGACTGTTGTGGGCTGCTGATTTTCCTTTTCTGGGAGAGTCATCCTATTTTTCGGTCGGTAGGATAATTGAAGACTCATTTATTATTTATTATATTTTTTAATATTAATTAATTATTTAGTATGTTATATATATTTTTTAAAATTTTTTAAAATATTTTTATATATTATTCATTCATAATTTTTTGAATAAAACATTTTTAAAAAAATATATAACATAATAATTAATTAATTAATATTTAAAAATACAAAAAACATAAAAAATAATAAATCAACATTCTCTTATTTAATAGAGTTGTAACATAGAATGCTTTTTAATAATATAATATTAACAATGTGAGAGAGTGTAAAAATAATATTTTTCTTGATTTTATAATTTTTATTACATTTATTTCTTTATTATTAATTTAATATAAAAAGTAAAAATAAAAGTAATTTTTATTACTCTCCATCAAATTAAGAATAAAGGAGGGAAACAAATTTTTCTTGAAGTTTTTAATGTACTATTTTATCTTTTAAATTAAGAAAAATATTTATGATTTATATTGTAGTTTATCTTTATTTTTTTTGCTGCATTTTATTATCAATTATTCAAAAAATATATAATAACCCGGTTATCTTATGAATATATTTCTTAATCAAGAAAAGAATGCAGGAAGTAAAAACAATTTAACTAGCAAATTCTTCTTAATCAAAACGCTCCATAGAAGAAAATTGTGTGCTCAACCTCTTCTCTTTTCCATGGAATCATGCATTTTCTTGTTGATACATCATACAACAACTGAAAATGGCCTTTCAATATATTATTTTGTATAACTAATTTTTATGAATATCATTCTTTATGTCAATCCGGTATCATAAGTTTATATATATATATATATATATATATTACTGCCATATAATATTTATATCAATTTACACATATCTTGATTAATTCACTTGAATTATATTTTCTTTATATATAATAATAATAACATTCTATTCCCTAAATGAACTACAAAATGGCTGTTAGGAACCTTCGTCCACTCGCATACTTTACGAAACTTTTTTCTTTTATTTTAATATATTATTTTAAAATTATTTAAGATATCATAGAAAAATGTTATAAAATTATTTAAAATATAAAAATAAACTTTATTAAATATTAATTTAAAATATAATATATTTAAAAACATCTAACTAAAATTATTTAAAAATATGATCACCTAATTAGACCGCCATTAAAAATAATTTTGAAGTTGTCAATTGGTGCTTTCTTGCTATTTTTAATTGTAAATTATAATTTTTAATTTTTTAATTTTTTTATAATTTTTATTTTAAGAAATAAGTTAAAAGAATTTTAAAAAAATAAAAAAAACTTTATTTTAATTTTTTTATTATGTTTTTTGAATTATTTTTTGATTAATGTGTTATGTTATGTAAAATTTTTAATACTTTTTATTTTTTTTATTTTTTAAAATTTTTTTATATTCTTTTAACTTATTTCTTAAAATTAAAATTATAAAAAATTAAAAAATAAAATAAATAAATTTTAAAAATTATAAAACCTTTAGGTTAGAAAATCCCTTATCAATTTCATAAAGAAATTAACTTAGATGAGATGGCGGGTCCTCATTTCCCGAGGAAGTTATCTTGAACTACCGCAACGATAATTCAATCAATATTTATAGGCTGCGGCGCTAAACAAATTTAATTCTGTGACTATCATTGTTCACGTTAAGGTATTATATATCAGAACCATAATTTATAATTTTTTTAATATTTAAAAAAAATTTAAATAATATTTTTTAATAACACTAAAAAATAAAATAAAATCATATAAGATACTGTTTGGTTCATTCAAAACTTGTCAATTTTCACAAAAACTTTTAACAGTACCTAAAACATTTAGATTACTACCTCCCTGCAAAACACTAATGCTGTTTGTGATCTCTTCACTAGAAATCAGTCTATATGGTATGTCTGTGCTTCCTGTGTTTTATGACAGAAATACTGCTAAATAAAACAGATAACTAAACATATTTTATTTAATCTTTTATTTATTTATTTTAGACTTAAACCCTTTAAAATTTGATTTTTACAGCCCTATCTATGATCAGCTTTACATCCAATCCGAGGGAGAATGAAACATAATGTTCAGAAGCAAAACAGAACGCTAACGTTGTTTAATTTATATTTTTAATTTAAACGTGACATATAGCTAAAAGAGTAATTTTATATCCACACTCTATTTTGTCCACACCTCTCACACCTTTATTGTTTATTAGTTTTTTAGCTGAGCTGGCTGCCAACTCCTCTCCCATACGCTTACAGTCTTACTCTT
>JASKGM010000011.1:7208547-7229552 GCA_034509205.1 Ceratonia siliqua | reverse complement strand
TAATAACACATCCAGAACTTATGAAATTATCCACTTTTACTTTACTTTCCAATATGCAGTTTGCAATTTAGAAGAGTTAATAATCCAATTATATATATGAAAGCTAGTTAATAACACATCCAGAACTTATGAAATTATCCACTTTTACTTTACTTTCCAATATGCAGTTTGCAATTTAGAAGAGTAAATAATCCAATTATATATATGTATGTGTGTGCTAATGATGCATGTATATTATAGGTTAGAACTTGTTCATATAAATCATTAGCTGGAAAAAAAAAATAAGTATTTTAGAGCGTACCATTGCAACACTTACCACCATATTCATTCTTCAAGGAATCAATCATTGTGAAGTTTGAAAACTTGCCTGTTCACAATATAAATCACCTGAGGTATGTGCTCGAATATGCTGTAGCTTTCCCCTTTCATATTATTTATAAATTCGCCTACCATTTCTTCAAGCCAAAGAAAATTGAGAGTTTTAATGTCCTGAATATCAGCGGGTACCTCTACCATTTGAGGGCATAGTCCCAACACCAGCTCTTCAAGGGAAGGCAGTGCTCCTTTATCTATTTTTACGGTCCTCAATCCTTGCAAGCTTACTAACCCCAATCTCATTAGCTTTTTAAACCATCCAATTCTAAAATGTACTTCATCACCTTCATATGATTTGAGAAGGACGAGATCTACTAATTTTGACAATTCTTTGAGAACGGACAGTGGATTTTCTGTTAGCCCTGACCAAGTCAAGTGCAACTGGACTAGATTTTTAAGTTTGGGAATCCACTCTGGCAATCTTTCTAAACGTCCTTCCAGGAAAAGACACTGCAAGTAATGAGGAGGATTACTTAATGATTGCAAATCAAGAACTTCCTTTTCTTCTAATGCCTGAATAGTCAACGAACAAAGATTGTTCATACTCTCAATTGCATAGCACAATAGTTTCCCATTGTGTCTACTTAGCTTTATAATGTTCAATCTCCTCAACTTCTTCACGTTTCAATTCTTTGATAACAACATCCCCATCAGTTGCATCAACATACCCTAGCTTTTGTAGAGTCGTTAAATGCCCAATCCCTCCTTTTAATTTCACTCCATGAACTATTGGCACAAAGGACTGAGTTTCCCAAAGAAAGGAATATGCTATTAGATGACGCAGCTTGACAAGCTTGTTAATCTCTATTGGTAATTCACGCACCAGAGTCTGTGTTAGGTCTAGTGTCTCTAGATTTTGAAGCTTGCCGATGAATTTTGGAATGGTCTTGATATTTGTATTCCTTAAATTTAAATATTTAAATGCATTAAATTTCCAATTGCTTCTAGAAGATAATCAAGAGTTGCATCTTCCAAGTCTAATCCTATCAACAACTTGAAATTTGACAACAATGATTCTGCCATAGGCTTTGGTAGCTCTTGTGAGTTGAAAACAAAACAAGACCGTACACGACAATAATTTGTTATACTTTGCACATTAGCATCAATAATGTTTGTTTGGATTGAAAGACGTCGAGTCCATGCTTGGAATATAAATTCTTCATTCTTTTTTGCAACTTGGCAAAAGTTTATCTCATCACACTTTTTAAGAATAAAGTCATGCATCAAATCATGGGCTCGACATCTTCGAACTCTGCCATAGGAATACACATTCGACACTTTAACTAAGCTTCTACAAATTAGCTCAGCCAAGTATTCTTCTGCTATTTCCTCAAGTGTTTGATCTTCATTCTCTTGTTGGTTTACAAAGCCTTCTGCAACCCATAGATTAATGAGCCTCACACAACTAATGGAGTAGTCCTTTGAAAAAAGTCCAAAGTACAAGAGGCATAATTTGAGGTGGTAAGGAAGATCACTATAACTTTCATGTAGGACTTGGTAAAAGCTTTTAAGATGAGGATCACTTGTTAATTTTGAGCGAATGCTATTATGTACCCTTTGCCATTCAAAGACATTTTTCTGTTTGGTTGATAGGAGGCTAGCAATAGCCATAATTGCAAGTGGCACTCCATCACACTTCTTAACAAACCCTTCAGACAATCCTTTCAACTCTACAGGGCAAGTTTCATGTTTAGACTTAAATACCTTAAGATTAAAGAGGCTCAAAGCA
Organism: Ceratonia siliqua; assembly: GCA_034509205.1. NCBI lineage: Eukaryota > Viridiplantae > Streptophyta > Magnoliopsida > Fabales > Fabaceae > Ceratonia > Ceratonia siliqua. Next base: position 7,227,448 of record JASKGM010000011.1, on the reverse strand, counting down.
TCATTTGGAGATAGAGGTTGCAGCTCGTGAATATGAACATGTGCAAAAGATTCACAAAATTCAGCAACACTCTTATCCCTCGTGGTAATCATAATATTACAGCTTTTTTTGTCATTATTTGGCAATGCATGTTGAATTGCTCCCAAAAAGTCTGTGCCCCATACATCATCAAACACAATCAAGTAACTCCTTCCCTGTAAGTATTCTCTAACTTTACTTATCAACCGCTCATTCTCCAATGTTTCCTTAATAAACTCCTTGATGGCATCTTTGTTAATATTGTCCTCTTCATGAAAGCTCTGTATCATTGATTTTAATAGCTTTTCCTCATTTATTGAGTTAGAGATAGTGACCCAACCATAACATTCAAAATATCTTTTCTCTTTTTGCTTGTTGTATACATTCTTCACTATAGTCGTTTTTCCTTGATAAGAAATTAAGAAAAGAGGAACTAGAGTTAGATGTTTTTAAATGAAAAAAAAAATTGTATCTTCTCACCCTCAACATAGCTAAATCAATAAAAGTTTAACAAATCAAAGTAGGGAAAGGAAGAAGAGCTTAACAAAGAAAAGGTGTCGAAATATTTTTTGCTGTCAAATTTTTTTCTCTTTTTTTAATATATATTTATATATATATATATATATATATATATATATATAACTCAAAGTAATTTTTTAAATCGATTCAATTGGTAAATAGCAGAGCTTAAGGAAAACTGACTTTTAGTCCGACATCTAATATTTTCATTGATATATTTCAAGTTAAGCATATTAGTATATCAACTAATTTGCATTATAACAAAAAAAATACTTAAGTATATAAATTTAAAAAGACTAATACTAATAAAAACTCACCAGATACTTCAAAAATGATATTTAATTAAGTGACTGACCTTGTATCTTCATTCCTTTGGATCATTTTACAAGATTTTCACACATTCACAACAAACAATCAATCATCTAAGAATCTCATAAATTGTCCCATGCATATTTGGACATAAAGCCATATAATATAATTAGTGGCTTGGTATGCACTAATCACATGTTAATTTTTTTAATTTTATTACTTCTTACAAATAAAAGATATAATTACTTTTTTTTCTAGAATATAAATATAATTAATATAGATAATTATCATATCAATTAAATAACATCCTTATATGCATATATAATAATATAGATTATGTGTTTAGGAGATATATATGTATACTATGTTGGACAATAGTAATTAGTTTGAAAAACCTAAGTGGGCAAACAGTCATTATATTTTATCAAAAAGTTGGGTCTCTTCAATAAAAAGACACAATGGTTGAATGGAAATGTGTGTCTAAAAGTTATGTCTATTTAATGAAAAGACACGATGGTTGAATGGAAATGTATGTTTAAAAGTTGTGTCTGTTCAATGAAAAGATACAATGGTTGAATAGAAAAGTGTATCTAAAAGTTGTGTTTGTTTAAATGAAAAGACATAATAGATCATTGAAACGACGTAATGGTTCATTGAAATGACACCATGATTCCATGAAAAGACACCATGATTTAATGAAAAAACACAATTATTCAATGAAAAGACACCATGGTTCAATAGAAAGACACAATGGTTTAATGAAATTCTGTAAATAAGAGACAATCCATAAGAGAAAATGTTACTTACACAATTTATTTTCTCTCTATTCACTTCCTTTCATTTATTCAGAAAAGTTTTTGAGGAAAGAACAATATCATTGCTAAATATTATTCTTTTGGTGCTTAGATAAATCTTAGAAACGTATTTGCTTGAACTCGGTAGGAACTAGTGGAGGGCAAATAACATTTTAAGGACAGTGTCTTGTACATGTCTAAGCATACAATTTTGTGTTTCCATCTTCAATCCTTTTACTAGTTTAATTTACAATCTTAAAAACATTATTTGCTACAAAAAGATGGAGACAACACAAGAATCTGCCTTCAAAGTTATGAATCAAGACTTTGTGACACTTAATCGTTTTAATGGCAAGAACTTCAATAAATGGAAGGGCAAAATGCTATTCCTACTAACTACCATGAAAATTACTTATTTTCTTGACCCAAAATTGGAAATTATTCTGCCACCAAATGAAGATGATTCACAAGAATTAGTGGAGAAAAAAAAAAGAAAAGGGTTGAAGATGAAGTTTCACAAGATATATCTTGAATACTATTTCGAATCAACTTTGTGATTTGTACCACACTATCTCATCACCAAAGGAAATTTGGGAGGCTTTGGAAACAACTTACAACACTAAAAAGCAAGGAACATATAAGTTTTTAATTATGAAATATTTTGAATTTCATATGAATGACAACATTTGAGATGTTTAAATGCTATAAATCTAAGGTAGAAAATAAAAAAGATAAGAAAATTAAGATCATTAGAAGTGATAGAGGTGGTGAATATTTTTCTGCAGAGTTTTCAAATTTCTGTGAAGGTAATGGAATTATACATCAATCTAGTACTCCTTATACACCTAAGCAAAATGGTTTAGCTGAAGGCAAAAGTAGGATACTAATTGATATGATAAACTCTATGATCTTAAATGCAAAGCTTCCTATAAATATATGAGGAGAAGCTTTGTTAACAGCATGTTATGTGCACAATAGGATACCTTCTCGAAAATTAGGAGCATCTCCATATGATTTATGGAAATGAAGAATACCAAATCTAAGTTACCTTAGAGTTTGGAGATGTATAGCATTCTATAGAGTTCTTAATCCTAAAAAAGTTAAGTTAGGACCAAGAGCATTGAAGAGCGATTTTGTATGATATGTTGAAAATTCTAAAGCATATAAACTTCTAGATTTTGAGTCTAATGTGATTGTGGAATCAAGAGATGTTCAATTTTTTGAAAATAAATTTATGAATGATTCCATAATTATAGAACCTACAAAAGAACATATAAAAGTTAATGAAAAAGGCTCTTCAAGGAAGGATGAAGGAATTTTTGAATCTATACAAGAGTCTAGGCATAGTCAAAGAGTAAGAATAGAGAAAAATCTAGGTCCATATTTTATTTCTCTGAAATCCATTATTTTCTTGGTAGAAGGAAATAGGGAAAAGATCAAGAAAATGATTGAAAAACCTATGATTTTAATTATTGGAGAAGATCCAAAAACCTATAAAAAAGCTATAGAGTCAAGAGATGCTTCATTTTGGCGAGAAGCTATAAATGATGAAATGGATTCTATTTTATCAAACAACACCTGGGTGTTGGTTGGCATGCCTCCTAGTTTCAAACCAATAGGATGTAAACGGGTGTTTAAAAGAAAATATCATACTGATGAAACTCTACAAACCTTTAAAGCTAGACTTGTGGCAAAAAGGGTTTAGACAAAAGGAAGGGATATATTATTTTGACATATATGCTCCAATGGCTAGAATTACATCCATTAGGGTATTATTTGTATTAGCATCAATTTATCATTTATATGTACACCAAATGGATGTAAAGACAACTTTTTTGAATGGTAAACTTGATGAAGAAGTTTACATGGAACAACCTGAAGGATTTGTATTACCTAGAAATGAGAAGAAGGTATGCAAATTAGTAAAGTCTTTGTATGGCTTAAAATAAGCTCTAAAGCAATGACATAAGAAATTTAATTCTACAATATTATCTCATGGTTTCAAGCACAACATTACAGACAATTGTATATACATAGAGTATACAGAAAATTATGTTGTGATTAATTATATGCTTGTATGTTAATGATATGCTTATCATTGGAACAAACATGGATGGAGTTAATGAGACTAAGAAGTATCTTGCTTCAAAATTCAAGATGAAAGATCTTGGGGAAGTAAATACCATCTTAGGGATAAAAGTTAAAAGGCATAGTGGGAGTTTTGTCTTAAATCAACCTCATTATGTTGAGAAGATTTTAGATAAGTTTAATAACTTGCAAATTAAATAAGTGAACAATCCCTATGATGTTTCACAACATCTAACTCCAAATACTAGGAGGTCCATATCCCAATTAGAATATGCAAGTGCCATTGGCAGCTTGATGTATGCTATGCATTGTACCAGACCCGATATTTCATTTGCGGTTTATAAACTTTCAAGATACACTAGTTGTCCAGGTATAACTCATTGGAATAGCATAAGAAGAGTCTTTGGATATCTAAAAAGAACTATTAATTAAGACTCTTCTATAATGATTTTCTATGAGTATTTGAAAGTTATTGTGATGCTAGTAGGAAGAATAGTGTACTTGAAAGAGGCAGTTTTTCAACATTTGGTTGGGTGTTTACTACTGGTAGAGGAGTCATTTCATGATCTTCCAAGAAACAGATATGCATAACTCATTCAACTATGGAATCTGAGTTTGTTGCTTTAGCAATAGCTTGCAAAGAGGCAGAATAGTTGTGGAATTTTTTACTTGATATAGTGTTGTGGGCATAACCAATGCCAGTCGTCTCTTTGCGATGTGATAACCAAGCTACATTGAGTTGTGCATTTAGCAAAGTGTACAATGAAAAATCTAGACATGTTAGCTTGAGACATGATTACATTAAACAATTGATTCGTGATGGTATAGTCACATTCTTTAGTGTTAAAATTAAGGAAAACAAAAGATGAGTATAAAACTCTTAATGAAGCCTAAAGATAAGTTCTTTAGGAGGAACTTCACCTATATGGACATTAAGAGGTGGTGCCGCTTCTAACAAAGATTAGGGGTTTTAACTTTGTAAATGTTCATGAAATTTAGGTATAGCACATGGCCAAATAAAGTGTTATTATATTGGTGAGCTACTTCTAAATTATGATTAATTCATGTGTGTGACATTTCTGGTTATGACATTAAAGAATTATGGATCAAGGCTTAAAAGTTACCAATAATTTTGTTAAAACTTTGAAATGCCTACACTAAGAGATAGTTCAAATTGAAATAGATATCTTCTTTTATGCATGAGTTTTTTTAGATTAAAGGAAATCACTTAGTTTTTCAAAATAAGTGGGGGGTTGTTGGACAATAGTAGTTAGTTTGAAGAACCTAAGTGGGCAAATAGTCATAATGTTTCACAAAGTTGCGTCTCTTCATTGAAAAGACACATTGGTTAAATAGAAATGTGTGTCTAAAAATTATGTCTGTTTAATGAAAAAATACAATGGTTGAATGAAAATGTGTATTTAAAAGTTGTGTTTGTTCAATGAAAAGACACAATGATTGAATAGAAAGGTGTATCTAAAAGTTATGTTTGTTTAATGAAAAGACACAATGGTTTCATGAAATGACGTAATGGTTCATTGAAAAGACAATGATTCTATGAAAAGACACAATGGTTCAATGAAAAAACACAATTGTTCAATGAAAAGACAACTTGGTTGAATAAAAAGACACAATGGTTTAATGAAATGCTATAAATAAGAGACAATCCATAAGAGAAAATGTTACTTAAACAATCGATTTTCTCTCTATTCACTTCTTTTCATCTATTCAGAAAAGTTATTGAGAAAAGAATAATATCATTGTTGAATATTGTTCTTTGGGTGCCTAGATAAATCCCGAAAACATATTTGCTCGAACTCGGCAGCAATTAGTGGGGCAAATAACATTTTAAGAACAGTGTCTTGTACATGTTCTAAGCATACAAGTTTATGTTTCCATCTTCAATCCTTTTACTAGTTTAATTTACATATTATTATTATATTATATATGATTTTAAGAGCTTTGGTTTGATGGTTGCAAATACGTTGTTTTTTATTTTTAAATAATATAGATAAAAAAAGAATAACTGATAATAACAATGTACTAAAAAATAATCATCCTTAAAAAATAGTATTAGATATGTGAAATTGTGAGTAACACGTGTTCTTCAAAATTTAAACAGTGAAGGACCACTAATTGAGACAATTGCAATTAAATATATAGAGGAGCTTAACTCAATAGATATTATTAGTTTAAATAAAAAAAGCAAGTAATGATAGGATATTATTAGTTTTGCAATATGATATCCTTACCTAAACCGCCTTCGCCCACCACAGAGATGATCGTGCGCTTGTTTTCTTCGTTTAATAGCCAATTTGTGAGGCGTTCTTTGGTATCCTCAATGCCCACAAGTTGAGCATCATCCACGAAAAGGGCACCCAACCGAAGATAATTCCTTGTAGAGATCTCTCCACCATGACTACTTGATTCTGGAGCAGATTCGTTAAACCCAATAGTTTCTCTTCTTCGATTCAGGCTCATTATTGATTTTTCAATGTCACCAATCTCAGATGCAATCTCATGGCGAGGTATTATAGATCTGAGCAAATAAACAATTTTACTAAGAAGACCAATAAGTCCATGCTTTTGACGACGCTTTGCCACTTTAAACAAGTATTCATCAATGACATCTTCTATGCGATAAGCAATTTCTCTCATTTGCTTCACCCATTCTTTCACCACGTTACTGGTGTTTGCCATTTCTGCCTTCTCATCTGCATCTTTAAGGCAAGCTCTTATTATCCGTAGTTGATTATTGATGGTAGTAATTTGGCTGTCCACACCTTTCAGGAGCTTCACTTCGTCCTTTAGTAATGGAACCAATTTGTCAATCACAATATTCACTACAATTTCTGCCATTTGATGATATCAATTGCAGGGTTACTCCATCTCTCAGTTTGAGAAGAAGTAACTTATATTGAAGAAGGAGAGAAGGAACAATTTATAATTGATTTACCCAGCGATTGGAAAGCATCAATTCGAAAGGTTGTGTAAAGTAAATTGGCCATTAGGAAAGTATCAATTCAGAGCTTTTTTAATCCACCCAAGAAAAGTATCGATCCAAATATTCGTTCACCCATCGATTGGTGGAAAATATCTATTCAAAACTTAAACCTATTGTGTTGGAATAAAAAAAATGTAAACCTAAGAAGACATTTTGCAATTTATCCAAACCTCTTAATTATTACTAAATTAGACACACAGTGGATTCTGAGCTCAAACTTATGTAAATATAAATTTACAGTTATTGGAAAAGTATACATATATATACAATTGTATTTTCTTTATTTATATTTTTTATAAAAAAAGATTAATTTGGAGAAATTTTGTATCTTCAAGTACTTACTTAATATCTACTGTATATAGGGATGGCAATTTGGGTAGGTGTTTCGGATAGCCAATGATGTCCAACCAAAATAAATATTTGATATGTGACGAATAGTAAATAACAGATACTAGATAGGGTTCAAATATTAAAATTAGATATCCGAAATGATTTTGGACCAATTCGGATTTAGCCTTCAAATTTTCGATTTCCGAGAATAGAGGTACCCGATATTCAATATTAGATATTATAATTATAATAATTGAAATAACTTAAATAATTATATATAAATGTATTTTATTATATATCAAACACGATGTTCGTTACTTAATTACTTTTTATATAATAATTAGATTAACTAATAATTATAAAATTGTTAAAGTTTTACAACAAATTGCACTATGGAAGATAAATATAGGTGCTGGGTATTTCTGATATGGGGTATTTGGGGAGTGAATGTTAAAAATGTAAAAAACTTCAGAGTTTGGATAAGGTATGGGTATTAGACATATATTTCGGATTCAAATACAAATATTAAAAAAAAGAACAATACCCACCCATTGTCAATATCCCTAACTATATAAGTACGATTTATTATCTTTTAGCTTAAGGCATTAAGCATAAAAAACACCAATTTTCATCTCTCAAAACCACATATTAGTATAGATTCAAAGTTTATATTGATACAACCCAAGGAAAGTATCAATAGTACCAAGCTTACTTTGATTTACCCATCAATTGAGAAAAGTATCAATTCAAATTTGTGTTAATTAATTCACGCAGCTATTAGAAAAGTATATATTTATATATATAATGCCTAACTCCCAAAATCATATATATTTATATAAATTTAGACTTTATGTTAATTCACTCAAGGAAAGTATCGATGCAAAGCTTAAGGTGATCAATTTATTTCCCCATAATTATAAAAGGAAAAATTATTTATAGGTTCAATTTCTTTTTTTATATGGGACACCAAATCTGTCTGTTACGGTTTATCTTTTTTTTTTTATTTCTTTATAAAAAATAACTATTCAATTACAAAAAGTATTATTATGTTATAAAAATATTTTTTAATTATAAAAAGTAGTTATTATATTATAGTTATAACATATTAGTGATTTTTATAACTGAATAATTAATTTTTATAAAAAATAAAAGAAGAAAAAAAAATAATGAACACCCAAATAAATTTGGTGCCTATAGGGCACCATGTAAGAAATTTGTGTCCCATTGGGCGCCTATCAATAATTTCCCCATTAGAAAATTATCAGTTCAGTCATTCCAATTTGTACCTTATATTGGTTACACTAAAAAAAAAGTATCAATTCAAAAGAATCAAATCTAATTTTGATTCACTCTGATTTAGGAAAGTACATATAAATTTCAAAATTTGTTGAAAAAAAAAGTCAATTCAAAGCTTATATTGATTCAGGGGGAAATTAAGTATCAATTCAAAACTTACGCTTACACAATCATTAGAAAAATATACATAAATCCATGCCTTTTAGCTTAACATTTTCTTTATTCTCCCTTAGTTTCTGCCATTTTGTCATTACTGTTTCTTCCCATCATTGACCCAGTATTTTTATTTGATCAAGATTTTCTCATATTTTCAAAGAAAATAACATTATTATATTCAAAAAAATAAATACAAAATATAAAACTTATTATTTAATTAATAAATTATACTAATGTTTATTAATTATAGATATATAAATCTAAAAGGATCTAAATCCCTTTTATTCTCACTTTATTGGAGGCCAAAGTTTGACCTTCGCAACTTAAGGGCTCCTATGGGCCGGTCGGGCTCAGGTTTATGAAAAACCTTAACTCAACCTAACCTAAACTCCTTTTTCTTATGTTGGATTAAGAGTGAGTTGAATTCTAGCTGTTTTAATTCCAGCCTTAAGAAATTCAGGTAACCCGAATTGTACTCGGTTTCAAAGACATCGGGTCAAGTTCTTGAGTCATTAGATTTTTTTTTCTTAAAACAAAAACACTTTGGGTCTAAAAACAATGAAACATGAATGAAGTCTAAACTCCTAATAATTCCAAATAAATAAAAAATACCTGATTCAAGCCACCCATCAAAATATTAAACCAAAATCCATCTCTGTTTTCTGTTTCTCTTATTATTGGTGCAGACACTAACTCTAATATGTAATATCTGGTCTACCTTGTTAATTATTTGAATGATTGAGAGCTAGAGTTATTTCCATAAGAACAAAGTAAGATGTCAATAGAGAAAGTAAATAAGATATGAGAAAATATTTATCTATAAGGATTAAATAATCACTTAATGAAGCTATTCAGTTCATTTCAATTTCATTTTGACATTGATTTTACCTATAATTCAAGAGATTTGGAGACCATTCTGGAATCAGAAAGTAAGGCTGTGGGCAAAAACAAGGTAAAGAGAGAAGTTGTCCTCCCTGGAAGGAAAATTAATTTCTATAACCGAATTGAATAGTTTCTGAGCTGTTTTTGTTTCTTTTCTTCTCAATTATATGATAACCTCTTTTACTAATTATCTGAGTGTTGTGTCTTTTAATATTGAACTCTTTCTTAGTGCTTAAACTTCCCCTTGATTGAAAATTAACTATTTTTACATCATTTGACCAGTCTTCAGAACTCACAGCCTTGAGGAAGGAGAGGAATAAAGACTGCGAGGACCCTGTTGAGATAATTCTTTAGGACTTCTCAAATACTGTCATATATAATATAACAAAAGCAAAACATTCAAAATCTTAACATCAAATTGGCCAAACTTTAGCTCCGCCTAAACCCACCTTTTCCCAATACCCAGAAAAACACATTGGCCCCACTATGGTTCAACCTAGAAAGCACTTTTCCCCCTTTATTTTCCTTAATCCATCACCCCATTTTGAATAAATAAACATCTTCATCTTCATCTTATCATTTCCATCTCTTCCTCCTCACTAAGTGCCCTTTTCTAGTAGCACCAACTAGAACATGCTTGCCCTCCCACCTCCTCATGCTCCTCCTCCACCCTCACTTCCACCCACTAGGCAATCCAAACCAGTCTCTCTTGACCAAATTGCCATATCAAAACAACCCCGAAATCAACGTTCTTTGGAATCAGAAACTCCAAATTCTATCACAAAAAACCCAAGCAGGCCACCAACTCTAAGGCAACCTCGCCTTCGAAGGACCAATCCTATCATATGGTGTGCTGCAGTTCTGTGCCTCATATTCAGCCTTATACTCATCTTCTTTGGAGTTGCAACTTTGATCATCTTCCTTTCTGTCAAACCCAAAATCCCCGTTTTTGACATTCCAAATGCAAACCTCAATGTGATATACTTTGACTCACCAGAGTACTTCAATGGAGACTTCACTCTCCTTACAAATTTTTCAAATCCCAACAGGAAAATTGATGTGAGATTTGAGCTTCTGGATATTGATATCTTCTTCTCAGATAGGCTCATTTCAACTCAATCAATCCAGCCTTTTACTCAGAGGCGTGGGGAAAACAGGTTGCAATCAGTTCACTTCATTTCCAGCTTGGTGTTTTTGCCTCAGGATCTTGGTATGAAACTTCAGAAGCAGGTTCAGAGCAACAGGATCAACTATAATGTAAGAGGGACGTTTAAAGTGAGAGTCTCTGTGGGTCTCATCCATTTATCTTACTGGCTCCATAGCAGATGCCAGATAGAGATGACTGGTCCACCAACTGGAGTTCTGGTAGCCAGAAATTGCATAACAAAGAGATGAAGTTGCAGGGTAGAGTTCTTAATGCTTCTTTTTTACTTTCTACTTTGGATTTAGAGTTACACAGAGTAAAAACCAGTGTGGAAAAAACTGATTTTGTTAACTGTTTGATTGGCATAGAGGATCGTTCTATATCATTTAGAGATGGAAAAAGAAAAGAAAGATGATTGGGAGATAAATTTTGAAAGTTTTGGTATCAATAGATATTAGATAGAAACTAAGTAGTCTTTTGGTACACCGTCACTCATCATGATATATTGGACGTTAAGTTACCTAAAAAATACCTGTATTTGAAAGAAATCACCAAAAAACAGAAAGGATGCCTTTGCTTTTAGCCTTTTACTGTTTTCCGTTTCTACTTTTAGTAAAAATAAAAAGTAACTACAAAAATATGTTTGTACTATTTTCATTTTATAAGAAATAGAGTTCATATTTTCGAAATTGTAAATACAAAAAAAATATTTTCAGAAAATCTAAGGTGACATTTTCAAAATTTTGTTCAAATCATTAATTCTTTCAATAATAAATGGATAGACTTTATTATAATTACCTTATTAACCATAATCACTAATAATTAAAAAAATGTGATGGGATCACCAAAAACATAAAAACACAATTATTATACTTCAATTATAGCAACAAAAATTAATTAAAAAATAAAGCTACAAGTAAAAACAAGCACGTTTTCAAAAAATTAAGAATTTAAAAATGAAAATTGTTTTTAACTAAAACACTTTGGCAAACCAAATGGCCTTATATTAGATATATTGGTATTTAAGATATCTAATGACATTTAAAGTATACTAGGAAATATAAAATACCACAATTCAAGATATCATATTAAAATTATAAGAATCATATTTAAATTTATAACTTTATTAAGTTTTATTAAATACTAACTATATAATTTCTTTCATAATTTCTCATTGTTATAACTGCAAGGAAGATGTTGAAAGCCTGAAACTCGAGAAACATGTTATGGGTGGATATCAGTAATCGGTTGGTGCTTCCCAGCAGGCTCACTAAAGCAAGCAAATTAACCTTTCGAATCAATTATTTCTTTTTTTATTATTTATTTATATTTTATAGTCTTTTTCACTTTTGTTGTAGCAGCGGCACTAATGGGAAGCCTTTTGACTGTATAAAATAGTTAAGGCCAAATTATGAAAAGGGCATGGCAAAGATTGAGGGGGAATCAACTGGGATTCCAATCATAATATGCATGCATAGTTTATTGTGGCTCTGACACCTCAAAAGTCATATCTTTATCCAAAATCTTCAAAGCAGACACTTTCATTAAAATAATCACATATTCATATAGTTAGCGGAGAACTCAATCATGTATATGTCCAGTACTATTAATGGAATATGCTTGTCATATATTCATAGTTGTAGTGGCACACCAAAACATTACTTTTGGTTACCTCCATTAATTTAAAGATTTTGAGCTTTCAAAGTTTAATTAGCAAGAAATTTAAATATATGAGTTCTTTGACAACATAATTAGCTCCTATAATATAAACATATTTATAGAATATGTACCCAAAATTAAGCATGTCAATTAGAAGCCAAAAACTTAAGTTGCACCATACAATTGATAAAACCCCCCTCCCCTTTCATCTCAAATCAGTCCATTAACTCCATGAGGAGCCTAATACTTGTAACCCTTGACAAACAAATTCTCAGAAGCCAAGCCACTTACACTTCCACCGGCGTACTTGGCCAGAGTAGCCTCAGAATTCGCCTTGCATCTTGCCAGAAATGCCTCCTGAGCTTTCGCAATGTTCCCCTTCTTCCCAGCCCATGTCTTGAGGGTGCTTTGCTGCAATGCTCGCCCAAATGAGAAAGAGAGAGTCCATGGCTTCAACACCTCCAGCTTGTTCATTGCATTGAGGTTGAGTGTAGCCTCTTCTTCACTTTGTCCACCTGACAAGAATACAATCCCTGGTACCGCAGCTGGGACAGTTCTGCGGAGTGCAGTAACTGTGTACTCCGCAATCACCTCAGGTGGTACCTGTACAAACAACGCATATTTTCAAAGTTAATAACATAGCACGTCACTTCATCCCCTCTCATAACTTCTATTCCACCTGCTACCAAAATGATATCACTCAGAACTTTCTAAGTTGAAGTATACAATATTCTAAATGTGATATCTAAAAGATAAAGTGATATCATGATATTTATGATTCTTATGTTTAGTATAATAAAATGTCTAAAAAATAAATACAATTGATATTTTATAAAATATTTAATAAAACAAAAAGTCTAGGGATATGAGATTCATATGGTGTTTAAGTGGCATGAGATATACCAAAATGATATCATCTTATGTTTAGGCATCTTAGATATCATATCAAATACTGATTAAGTTGAAGGTGATAGTGTACCAAATAACCATAAGTTTCATCCACCTCACTTCTTTGTTACCAGTGAGATTTGAATCACAGACCTCTAAATAAAAGTACCTAATAAGCAATCATTAATGTGTCTCCTCGACTCCTCAGGATTAGTTATTTTATATCAAGTTTTATTTACTATAAGTGAGGACCAATTTGTGCTGCAATTATTTTAAGGAATTTAACAGTTACCTTTGGGCTATCAGAGCCAGGGGTAACCATGTTTGGCTTGAGAAGAGTTCCTTCAAGAAGAACGTGGTGATCATTCAGTGCCTTGTAAACTGCAGCAAGCACAGTTTCAGTAACAGCAGCACATTTGATGATGTCATGAGCCCCATCAGTCAGAATCTCAGGCTCAACAATGGGCACAAGCCCACTCTCCTGGCAAATGATGGCGTAGCGAGCCAAGCCCTGTGCATTTTGTTGGATGGACAATTCAGAGGGTTCATTGGGGCCAATCTTGAGGACTGCACGCCACTTAGCAAAGCGCGCACCAGCCTTGTAGTACTGCTGGCATCGAGCTCCAAGCGAGTCAAAGCCTTGGGTGGTAGTTTCGCCGTTTGTGCCAGCCAGTTCAACAGTGCCCTTGTCCACCTTAATGCCTGGAATCACATTGTTTTCTTGGAGGACTTCAACGAAAGGTTTCCCATCAGATGTTTTTTGGTAAAGAGTTTCTTCGAAGAGGATGACGCCGGAGAGGTATTGTAGGGCATTGGGAGAGGTGAAGAGAAGTTCGCGAAGGGCTTGGCGGTTGGCCTCGATGTTCTCCACACTAATGCTGGCTAGACGCTTGCCTATGGTGCCAGTGCTCTCATCAGCTGCCAAAATGCCCTTCCCAGGGGTGGCAATGTACTTGGCATTCTTGATAAGTTCATCTGAATAAAACTTAGCCGTTTGTAAACTCAGATTTTACAAATTATTTATAAACGACCAACAACTTACTGGCCTATTTTTTTATAAAAAATAAAGTTGTATAAGAACACCATTCACCATAATTCACTTAACTTTTTTTAACTTTTTTATATTTCAAAAAATAACGTTTTATAATGGTATTTCATGAATTTTATTTTTTCTTCTCTGTTATTTTGAAGTATTATTTTAAAATCATTTTAGGCACCAATGAAAAAAATACATTGAGATTTAACTTCTTTTTTATTTACAAAAGAAGTCTCAATAGTTGGGAGTATAAAGAGAAGAAAGAGTCACGAGTAGGGATTAAATTCATTGACATCAAAGTTCCACTCATTGGCATTTATTAAAAATACTTTCTGGTATATGTGTGTGCTAAGTGGGAAAGAGAGGTAGAGGTAGAGGTAGAGATAGAGAGGATAAGTAAGCTTCATTTCGTTTAAGTGTTTTTTATTTTTATTTTCATTAAAATCAGAAAATAAAAATAAAAATAAATTTACTTAGAAATTTAAGAAATATTTTCTTGAAATTCCCTCCCTGAACCTTATTATCCCCGTACAGGTTTGTTTGTACTGACAATTTTGAAGCAGTTAATATTTAATAAGGAACCAAATGCCATTATTCTGCAGAGCCAATGGCATTAAGATGCAAGAACAAAGTGGGAAAAGCCATTTATTAGAAGCATTTACACCATTTGCTGAAAAGAACAGGAGGAGAAAGAGAAAGAGTACCTGCATACTTCCCAACAAAGGCAGACATGGTTCAAGCTTCAAATATAGTATTTGGATAGCGGGAAACAGAAAATAGACAATACGAAAACTGAGTTTACCCAAGCCCGGGCTATATAGATCAATTTCAAAGGAATATACCAAGAGTATACACCCAGGCAAAAGTGACACGTGTCCTGGTATTGGCCTATGGAAGGTTATCACTTTTGGATAGAGCAATGAGTGATCCCTCTCACTGCCAAGTGGCAACTCATCCTTCTCAATATTTCAGTTAACTCAGAAGAGCTCAAAATTTTGTGGAAAGCCCTTTCCCATCATCCTGTTTCTTGTCTTCGGATGTCAACCTTTAATACTAAGATATTAACCTAAAGGGTATTCTGAGGATTGTTCGCAGAACTCTGTCTCAGCCACATTGTTTATTTATTTTCCTTTTGTCTTGTTTCAGAATCAAGTACCTACGTCATACGACATCTACGTGCAAATTGCCACTGCAGGGATAAGGTGCAGCTCCTTCCGTAGCTAGAATATGTGACACTATTCAGGAAAACATATCATCTTCATTGTGAGTGCTAGAGGAGAAACTTGTGCATATACCAGCATACCCAATTTTGGGCGTTCAAGATGCAATCTAACTCTGAACCTGAACAAAATTGAATTTAAAAATATATTTTTTCATTTCTATATATATATATGTATTGTTCGGGTCCACAAACAAATGTATCTTGGTGAGACAGTAACGGAAAGAGAAACCAATAACATAATCTCAGAACAATTCTAGTATAGTACAAGGTGACACATTTTGCATTGGAGCATATCCAGGATGCCTCAGTTTGTAAAACAAAGCAAAAGATTATGAAGCAATGATTCAAGACCCAATAGAGTCAAAATTGATTTAAAACTGAAATTCAGAGGCCGGCACAACATCAAGTTAGCAAATTTCTATTTGCCAGTCTCTTTAATAATGATCATCAGAACATTATTGCGGATTTTGCACAAGGAGAACTACTTTGAAGGGGCCACCACCAGCTGGTCATCATCATCTGTTCCAAAATACCGGTCCCCAAATTCACCCATGCCAGGTATTACGCGGAAATCTTCATTCAGACCAGTATCAATCTCAGATGTCACGATTTTTATTCTTGGAAAACTTTTACAGACCACATGCACACCTTGAGGTGCCTGGCAAGATGAGAACATTTAAACAAATTATAATAAGGGGCAGTACAACAGAAAGAAGCAAGAGAAGAGAAATAGATGAACTAATGCACCAGTAACTTACTGATATTAGATTGAGAAATATAATGTTGGACTCTGGTACACCCTTTCTTAAAAGCAAAGAAATTGCTTGAACAGCAGAATTACCTAACCAAAAAAATAAGAACCACGGTTTATCCAAATGGGGAAAAAAAAAAACTAAATATCAAAGTTTTAAATTTGCTCTTAGACTGATTTTTAACCTTAATTGCAGTAGGCAGTGTAGGCTGCATACAGTTTATGTACTTTTTGATATAATGAGGAACATTTAAACCAGTAGTAATCTAAAAACTAACATGGAAAAACATACATTATGAGAGTGACCAACCTGTGCCTAGGATAGGATCCAATAGCAACACATGCCTATCTGAGATATCATTAGGCAACTTTTCATATACTAGCTGCCCAATAATCAAAGATAAGAAGTCAGTGATCATTAAATGAAACAAGTACAGAGATATGTAGTTGGCCAAGCACACATGCAGGTGCACAAACCTGCTGACCATTGTCACCTTCTCTGTGAATAAGAATTTTCCCAATCTTGATACCTTTACAGCATGCACGTAACGCATTTTCCATACTCTCCCCACTGAAATTAGATCAGCAGACATTAACATAAGGACAGAAATTGGTTTTTTAAAAAATTAAAAAACTGCAGAGATCATAAGTTTACAGCAAAGTGAGGAGGAGGAAAAGAACTAGTTTCTTAAGACATTATAACTGGATGGATTTGGATTATGATCTCAAGGAAACCAAATAAACTATATGCAATCTAAACAATTTGGTACTACAAAACCCAAATCAACAACAGATCTTTCCTTTTATTAATTCAATTATTTAAGGACAACTAAGAACAGAACATTTACTTTATACTTGGAACATGGAAGAAAGGATGAGAATATTCAAAAATCACATGTTTGGACCAGACTGATACCTCCTGATAACGGAGACACCACATAACCTCTTGCAGAAATCCACACCAGTATATACAGAACCTGCAGTTACATGTAGTAAAGGACATGGATCAGCGTTCACCATAAAAAGGTTCAACAATGAAACAAACAGATTCTATTCCTTCAACAGCAGAACAAGAATGACAGCCACATTGAGACAGACAGCCAAAGCTCTTTGCTCAGTATGAAATTTGCTACCATCAACATCATGAAAAGCAAAACACATCTCTCAAGTACTATAAGATGACACAACTTTGGTTGCTATACTATTAAGAAAAGGTTCCTTGACATGGAAGTAGAAATTCAAAGGTGGCCAGCGTGGATTCATGTTGACCATCATACCAGCATACAATAGTTTCATATTTGGGTGAATAAGCATAAAAAAGTAAAATAATAGGGGCATATAAGAACATTGAAATCATTTGGTAATAAAAGAAGCTCTACTATAGGGATGGCAATTATGCCCATACCCAATAGATACCTGCAAATTTTACCTGCTTGCATATTGGTATGGAGATCAATAAATGGGTATGGGTATGGGTATGGATTTTTTTACCAATTTTTATGGGTCTATGTTTGGCTCCAGGTAGTATAGTACCCACCCTGCCCATACCCATTATATATATAACAATAAATACTTGATTCGTATTACATATTTAAGATAATAATTGAAGATTGATGTCAATTCATATTATTTTAAATAATTATTCGAAATAATGTTTATTATTTTAGTATTAGAAAATTTAGAATGATGAATATTTATTGTTATTTGAGACTTTTTTTTATTTTGAGTTTATATAAGTAAATTTTTGGTAAATTGGACATGGGTGTGGAGAAAATTTGTCAACTTTAAATTTCTTTGGGTAAAAGGGTATGGGTCTGGGGATTTGGGAAGTAGATGGGAATGGGGATGAAGTCTTGAATTTATTACCCGCACGGGGTATGGTTCCGGGAATTAGTATAATATTTTTGTAGGAGTCTGGGCCTGAGTACCATAGTACCCTACCCATTGCCATTCCAACTCTACTGACTGCTAAGATATAATGGTACTCAACAATTTTATTCAATCAAAACATGGAAAATAGCAAATAACACCTGTACATCACAGTAAGCTAACAAAGTGAGCAGTGAAAAAGAACAGCTTACCAGTTGGAGTGATTACTTGCTTTTCTGTGAATGGCAGATGCCCAAGGCCATGTTCTACAACCTGGTCAAGTGCAGGAATTGTGACCAGTAATAGTCTATTAAGAAAATGTCATGCCACCACTAAATTAAGAAAGCAACAAATGAACCCTGTGTACATACCAAACGAATCAAACGGTCAGCATAAAATACAAAATCATGCTTCGTTGTCTGAGAATCGCGTATCAGGGTATGCATACCCCGTATCTGCATAGCAGCAATTACCATGGTGATTCAACCTTTATGAGGAATCAAAGTTTGAGCTCCAGATGGAGGGGGAGAAAAGATGGAATGATTGAAGAAGTCAATAAATAGTAAGAAAGGGGTACCTGAAAAGTTGATTGAATGACATATAAATTAGGATATATTTTACACAGGTCATGCTGGCCAAGCTTTGTGCGGATATGCTGTACAATCAAATCAATGGCCACATGATTATCTCCTCCACGGGGTATAATGATATCAGCATACTTCTTTGTTGGGAGAATAAAGTCATCAAAAGCCGGCTTCACAAATTTAGAATACTGCATCAAATATAATATAAAAGTCAGCTACAAAACCTGACAATTAGAAGAAATTAAACATCAATAGCTAATAAAGAAGAATATATAATGAACAATGAAGGTTCTTGAAAATGTGATGATTTTATTCAGATGGTGATGTCTCAATATATATACAGCAGGACCTA
>JASKGM010000011.1:7144734-7208447 GCA_034509205.1 Ceratonia siliqua | reverse complement strand
TTGTTTTCTAGTTACTGTTTTCGGAAAACAGTTTTTAAAAACAACTGATGAAAACAGTTACCCAAACGAATTTTTTTATTCTTGCAAAACAAAAAAACAAAAAAACGATTTTTAAAAACACTTCCAAACAGGACCTAAACATTTGTATTGGGTGGATTTCATTTCATCTGTGCTTATGCCTAATAGTAACAGTGTCTTTTCCTTAGTGGGTTGGTAGTTCTCAATAGGCTTACTAAAGCAGACACTGGAATCAACCTTTTATTTCTGTTTTCTTTAGTTTTGTAGTCTACGTTACATCAGCTGCACTAATTGGAAGCCTCTTTTCTACTGTTTAAAATGGAGAAAATTCTATAATATTCATGTAGAAGTTTTTAACTTGACTCCATCTATTAAAATGAATAATTTTAATAATTTATTGTGATGATCCTTAAAATGTCGAAGTGATGTCTTCATCGAGAATCTTAAGAGTGGACATTTTTGTAAGTATAGTCACGTATATTTAACTCACTAAAACATATGAGCAATAGTATTATCGGAATATATATATCACATTAGATAATAATTAATGACAAATGTTCATTGAAGCATCTTCTTTCATTTTCTTTCTCTTTTTACTTTGTCTCTTTCTTTTCCCACTTTTTTCTCGTTTTTGTGACTACTGCTAAAAGACAGAGTGAGCATTAAGTATGGAACAAGGGAAATTTGGGAAATTACTACACATGGAATTCTTGATCGTCTATTGTCCATAAGAAAAGAAGTTCAAAGATTTTTTCCATATTTTGTTCATAATGTACATAGTTGTCAAGGCCCAACAGCGGTCCAACCCAATCCTTATGATTCAAGGCCCAACTCTACACAAGGACCAAATCACCTTCCTTTCTCATCACAATTACGGATGTATCATTCGGTTTTTATAAATATCCGCATTTATTGCTTTGTCCGAACTGACTTAATCATTAGAGTCTAAATGTTATCAACCCGATATCTAGTTCACGTGTACTCTTTAATAGGATTCACCGAGACTTAGCCAACTTACACTTGCGATGACCGACCTGACCTAATCGTTCAATCTTAACATAGGCATCAACATATACATATAATTGTTCTCGATTATATGCTGGAATAAATCTTTTAAATTTCTTAAGAAATTATTTCAGATAGAGACAAACATATCAAGAGAGAGGAAAGAGAATGAGTAGGGTTTCTTGTATTCAAGTGAATCTCATCTCACTTATTCAATCTATTTTCAAAATTTATACATAAAGAACTATTAGTTTAATAGAAGAGAATTTCTAAACTACTTCTAATAGTATGGCTATTATTGAATTGTTTTATATTTTTTTATTTCAAGAAACAATTTAAAAGAATTCAAAAAAATAAAAATAAAATCAATTTTTTTACCTTTTCTTTGTTTTTTTTTTACTTTGTTTATTTATTTATTTTTAAATACTTATGTTTTGAATTTTTTTTCTTTTTTTAAATTTTCTTAAAAAATTACTCTGATAGTAGCCATATAGGTAGGATAGCAAACACAAACATGGGTAGCCATTGATTCTTGTGAGTGGAACAACATCGTCGTTTGAATATAAACTTATATGTATAGAATATGTACCCACAAGTAAGCATGTTAATCAGAACCAAAAACTAAAGTTGCATGATACATGTTTGATAAAATGCCCCAATTCAATGAAGAAGCCTAGCTAGCTAATACTTGTAACCCTTCACAAACAAGCTCTCAGAAGCCAACCCAGTGGGCAGTGGCACTTCCATCAGCGCACTTGGCCAGAGTAGCCTCAGAATTTGCCCAAGAATGCCTCCTGAGCTTTAGCAACGTTCTCCTTCTTCCCAGCCCGTGTCTTGAGTGTGCTCTGCTGTAATGCTCGCCCAAATGAGAATGACAGAGTCCATGGCTTCAACACCTCCAGCTTGTTCACTGCATTGAGGTTCAGTGTGGCAGGACTTCACTTTGTCCACCTGACAAAAACACAATTCCTGGCACTGCAGCCGGAACGCTTCTTCGGAGTGCACTAACCGTGTACTCTGCAATCACCTCCGGTGATACCTGGGACACAATGCATTTTTTTTATGTTATAAACAAGCTGGGTTTTGGATTTTAAATTCGTCAAGCTTGATTTTAGATTCTAATTTTAAAATCAAAGTGTTACTGTTAAGAGTTGGCAAGCTCAAATTGTGCCTACTCTTAATTGACTATAGTAGTATCTTAACTTTAGTATTCTATAATATAATCTTCAAAATATTATAATATATAACATATCAAAGTGTTCTCCTCAGATTTTAAATTTAAAATTCATATGCTACTATTAAGAGAGAGCCTAGTTTTCCATTGAGATTTGAATTAAGTGTTCATTATGCAATTAGTGAAATCTCTCTTTACTTGTTATTCAAAACATATAGAGTATAGACATCAACATAATTATGAAACACGATACGATACGATACAAATATTATAATATCATAAAATACGTAATATCATATCATGTTTAATATAAGTATATGATACATACCAAACACGATACGTTTATATTTTTAAAAAATTTATGTTTCATAAATTGTTATTATTATTATTTTTCACATCTAAGTAGTATAAATTTACACTCTTTCATTTTCTTGTGCTATAATCTTTTTAAAAAAAAAAACTCATTTTTTGAGTTGAGTGTTATAAATTTGATCCTGTAGTGGACCTGGCCAAAGCCCAATAGCAGAGGGCCCAACAATCAGGCCCACTGGACCAGCCACTCACCAGCTTATAAATACACTCCTCAGGTATGACTAAGACACGAATTCTAAGCTCGGACATAACTAATTTTGGCATCGGAGTGTAATAATCGCGCACGAGCCCCTTGTTTACTTGTCTATAGGACCAACCTCGTTGGACCGACCCGACTTCAACATCCCAGGACCGAGATGTTCGTGATCCACTCACAGGCATCGACAAATCCCAATCAAAACTAAATGAAAAAAAGTAATTCTAAAAAGTATAGTATAACCTTGGGGCTAT
Source organism: Ceratonia siliqua (assembly GCA_034509205.1). Taxonomy (NCBI): domain Eukaryota; kingdom Viridiplantae; phylum Streptophyta; class Magnoliopsida; order Fabales; family Fabaceae; genus Ceratonia; species Ceratonia siliqua. The sequence goes on along the minus strand of JASKGM010000011.1, from coordinate 7,205,428 downwards.
CAGAGGCAGTCTGAATAACAGTAGCACATTTGTCAATATCTCAAGCTCCACAATCGGCACCACCCCATTCTCCTCGCAAATTATGGCATACCGTGCCAACACCTGCGTACAACGGTGTTCATCAACTCATTATCAAATTTAATTGTTATAAAATTAATTGTTTAATATTTTTAAGAGAAAATCAAATTAATGAATCATTATATATTTTTTCATAATTAATAATTATATATGGGCTTTTTCGTATCTAACATAAATTTTTTATAAATACCAATGTCATGGATAATTTTATAGTCATTGAATGAATTGTAAAATAATATCAATTGTCAATTATGTTTAACTTGTTATCTATTAAGTTAGTTATCGTTTACTTGACTAACTATTCAATCGTAAGATTGAAAATTCAGTTACATTATTTGAATATTTATTAGTAGTCGATTAGGTATCTATTGTGAGACTGTATATTTAGTTATAAAAAATTAGTTTATCAGTATTTATGTATTAAGTTAATAAGTTACAAGTGGTTGTCATTATTCCTCTCACAATCTTTCACAAAATCTTCTTCAACTACTCATGAAGGACGATGAAGTAAGAAAGACAGTGAACAAGGGGCGGAGCCTCCTTAGGCGTTGGGGGTTATAGGCCCTCAAAGGTTCTAATTTTTTTAATATAATATGATATTTAATTTAAATATAAAAATATTATAATTTAGTCTCTTTAAATTAAAAAATTTTTAAAAAAATTTTAAATCTTTAACTAAAATATTTTAGTTTCTTTCTTAACAAAATTTTTTTTTTCAACTTTATATTATATTAAAATAAGATAATCATAAAATAATAATAATAAAAAATTCAAATCAACAAAACGATAAAATCAACAACATACAAAAGTTTAAAACATATCACAATCACAATACACATATCAGAATAACATGCTAACCTTATACGCAACTCATTCTATTTGAGCCAATTTCTTCTTTTTTTCAATGCTATGTTTACACGGAAACATGTACTATATTTTGTTAATGAAATTAAATTTTAAAGTTATGATATTTATGAATTGTTTAAAAATTTTGATCCAATAAACATTAAATTATAGTGAATTCAATAATGTTTTGATATTTAAAATAAAAAGTATTTGCTTTATCTTTTTATATTTTTTCTTTATTTTTTTATACTTTTTTTTACATATTTAAATTTTAAAATTTTTTTCTTTTTCACAATTTTGACCGTTAAAAACAATTTTTTAGTCTCTCAATAAAAATTCCCACGCTCCGCCACTGCAGTGAATGATGGACAATTTGTACTTGTGCATTCTGTTGGATGGACAACTCAGTGGGTTGATTTGGGCCAATCATGAGGACTTCGCGCCACTTAGCAAAACGAGCCCCAGCTTTGTAGTATTGATGGCATCGAGCTCCAAGTGAGTCAAAGCCTTGGGTGGTTTCCCTATTCGTGGCAGCCAATTCCATGGTGCCTTTGTCCACTTTGATCCCTGGAATGACATTGTTTTCTTGGAGGGCTTGTACGAAGGGTTTACCATCAGAGGTGTTCTGGTAGAGTTTCCTCGAAGTGGGTGACCCCTGAAAGGAAGTAAAGGGCGTTGGGGGAGGTGAAGAGGAGCTCCCGAAGGGCTTGGCGGTTGGACTCGATGTTCTCTACATTGATGTTGGCTGGATGCTTGCCGATGGTGCCAGTGCTCTCATCAGCTACCAGAATTCCCTTCCCAACTGTGGCTATGTACGTGGCATTCTTCATAAGTTCATATGAATAATTGAAGTAACTTGTAAAGGAGGTTTTATGAATTGCTTTTAAATAAACAAAACATGTCTTATTATATAAAAACTCGAATGATTAATCATTTATCGTCTATGTGAGTCAGTTTAACCTCATCATTGGAGTACCTGCATACTTTCCAACGAAGGCAGACATGTTTCAAGCTTTACTAATGGTGGGAAACAGATAACAGACGACAGTACGAAAACTGAGTTTATCCAAACCAATGCTATGTAATTGTATATAGAGAAACCTCAAAGGAATATTCCAAGAGTATCCAACCCCATGCAAAAGCAACACGTGTCCAGGGATTGGCCTAACGAAGGTTATCACACTTGGATAGAGCAATGACTGATCCCTCATCTTGCCAACTGGCAACTCAGTTACCTTTTTCTCTGTAAATTTTGTGGAAAGTCCTTGCCCATCATCCTTTTCCTTGTCTTTAAATGTCAACTTTTTACATTAATATTAGCCTAAAAGGCTATTTGTGGATTCTTGCACAACTGTCCCAGGCCACATTATTTATTTTTCATTCTCTGTTGTTTCAGAATCAAGCACCTACCCCAAACTATATCTACATGCAGATTATATCTCTAGATATACGTCTTCCAAAGTCAACAATTAACATAACACTGATATTATAAAAGAAAAATATACAATATGCATGAATCATTAAAAAAGAAGTAAAACTCGTTGAACAAATTATAAGTTTCATATGTTGTATTTTTATCTCTTATAATACGACAATATCATGTTTAACTTTTAACATGAGAAGATCCAAACTGCAGCTACTTGGACTCCTGAAGCATGTGTCACTTAAATGCAAGTGAGCATATCTTCATCATTGATTGAGTTAACCAGAACCAAATTTGGGCGTTCAAGATGCAGTCTAGTCTGAATGGAATTAATTCAGATGATTTAGATACATTCATTTCTATATTTAAGGTGTCTGGGTTAAATCTAACTTGATTTGCCAGTATCTGGAAAAGAAACCAACAAAATGGCTTCTGAGAACAATTCTGGCACATTAAAAAGGTAAAACAAAATTTGCATTGGAGAATTCCCAGTATTACTCAGTTTGTAAAAGCAAGGCAATATGATTACATATTATGATCCTAGGCCAAATTTAGTCAAAATTGATATAGAACTGAAGTTCAGAGCCCAGCACAACATCGATTAAGCAATTTCAAACTAATTGCCAATGTCTTTGATAATGATCAACCGAAAATTTCTTTGGATTTCACCCAAGTATAACTGTATAACTACTTTGAAGGGGCCACCACCGGCTGATCATCATCTGTGCCAAAATACCTGTCCCCAAACTCGCCCATTCCAGGTATGACACGGAAATCTTCATTCAAACCAGTATCAATCTCAGATGTCACAATTTTTATTCTCGGAAAGCTTTTGCAGACTACATGCACACCTTGAGGTGCCTGGCAATATGATAACATAAACGCACATCATCACTACGGAAAAAGAAAAGAAAGCAAGAGGGGAGAAAAATGTGATGATAAGAGAAATAGATGAACTAATGTAGCAGTAACTTACTGATATGAGATTAAGAAATATAATGTTGGACTCTGGTACACCCTTTCTTATGAGTAAAGAAATTGCTTGAACTGCCGAATTTCCTAGAAAAGAAAAATATCTTCGCTCAAATGACAAAGAACATATCAATTTATAAACTCTCTTTTTATGGTGACTGAGGTGTACTTTTAAGTTACAGAGTTTCTATCCTTTTTACCAGTAAAGAATACATGAAAACCAATTGTAAAAGCAACTAAGAAAAATAAATATTACGAGAATGAGAAACCTGTGCCTAGGATAGGATCCAATAGTAACACGTGCCTATCTGAGATATCATTAGGCAACTTTTCATATATCAGCTGCCCAATATAAAAGGATAAGAAGTCAGTGATCATGAAATGCAACAAACACAGACACGTACCCAAGCACACAGCATATACACTAATGCACAAACCTGCTGGCCATTGTCACCTTCTCTATGAATAAGAATTTTCCCAATCTTGATACCTTTACAGCATGCCCGTAAAGCATTCTCCATACTCTCCCCACTGACATTTATATCAGCAGATGTTAACATAAGGACAGAAAATGATTTTCTAAGCAATAAATTATGAGACTGTAGGGATCATAAGTTCACATAAATGAGAAGGGAAAAAAGGACTTATCTCTAAAGACTTATAACTGAAAGGATTTGGATTATAATCTCAAGGAAACCAAACAGTATATGCAATCTAAACAATTTGGTACTACAAAGCCGAAATCAACAAATGATCTTTCCTTTCATTTATTTATTTAATTATTTATGGACGACTAAGAAAATCTCAGTCAATACTTCGAAGCAAGAATGACATATTCAAAAATTAATTGTTTGAAAGCATATTGCCCAAGTGATTTTAGCTCCAGGAGACTGGGACTAGACTGATACCTCCTGATGACAGAGACGCCGCATAACCTCTTACAGAAATCCACACCAGTGTATACAGACCCTGTAGTTAAGCAAACACAAAGAAGGGCAATAATCAGCAGTCACCATAAAAAGATTCAACACCGAAACAAACTAATTTTATTCTACAAATATCAGAACAAGAGTGACAACCAAATGTAAGACAGACACAAAAAGCCATTTTCTCAGTATAGCGATTGCTGCAATCAAGATCATGGAAAACAAAGAACACTTCTCAAGTACTAGAACATGACTCAACTTTGGTTCCCATAATATGAAGCAAAAGTTCCTGACTGGAAAGAAGGAATACCATGGTAGTTTGATGTCCTTCCAACACGTATTCATGTAGAACACCATCCCAAGGTAACAGTTCCATATCCGGGTCAGTAAGGCATAAAAAATAAAATAATTGGGGCAACATGAATATTGACATCACCAAATCAACACTTGGTAATACCAATTTTATACAATAAACTATAACCTTATACCTTTCTACAACATGACTGAGAACATGTATCTCATGCTACTCAGCTACTCCTCAGTTCAGTGACTAAAATAGCCAGTTTCACATGATCCACAACACTCTAATAAAAGGAGAGGAGAATGATGCATTCACGAAAGTGCATATAATACACATTATGGTATTCAACCTCTTAAAGTAAATCCTTTACCAGCATCAGAACAAACATGAAAAATAGCACATAAAAGTTACACATCACAATAAGCTTACAAGGTGAGCAAGGAAATAGAACAGCTTACCGGTTGGAGTTATTACTTGCTTTTCTGTAAATGGAAGATGTCCTAGGCCATGTTCGACAACCTGGTCAAGTGCAGGAACTGCAATCAGTAATAATCTATATAGAAAAATGTTGTGCTACCAATAAATTAAGAAAGAAAAACAAATGAAGCCTGTATACATACCAAACGAATCAATCGGTCAGCATAAAATACAAAATCATGCTTTGTTATCTGAGAATCACGTATCAGGGTATGCATGCCCCGTATCTGCATGGCAGCAATTACCATGCTGATTCAACCATTATAATAAAACAAAGTTTGGAGGTCCAGGTGGGGGGGGGGGGGGGGGGGGGGAAACAAAGTAATAATTGACAAAATTCAATAAATAGTAAGAAAGGAGTACCTGAAAAGTTGATTGGATAACATATAGATTTGGATATATTTTACAAAGGTCATGCTGACCAAGCTTTGTGCGGATATGCTGTACAATTAAATCAATGGCCACATGATTGTCTCCTCCACGGGGTATAATGATATCAGCATACTTCTTAGTTGGAAGAATAAAGTCATCAAAAGCTGGCTTCACAAATTTAGAATACTGCATCAAATATAAAATAAAAGTCAGCTATCAAAATCTATAAAATACATGGAATTAAACATCGACATCTGATAAAGAAGAATATATTACCTTGAACATTATTAACATTACCATAAAAACTTCCCCTAATGATTTAATTTCACAAAAGATGAATAATCTTAAGTTTTCTAACTCAAGATCTTTCATAGTAACTAATCAGCAGCATTAAACTAATTTCTTAACATTGCCAAGTCTTGCAATGCAGTAGGTGTCAAAAATAAATTAAGCAAATAAATAAATAAACAAATAAAAGATGGCATTGCAAATGATGTGGCTAAAAGTTGCTACCTGATCAAGCACTGTGCCAATATCCCGAGCCTTCTCAACAGTATCACGCTTGATCCTCCTGGCCAGACGAACATCAGCATCTGCACTGAACATTTTACTATGTGAAGTGACAGCATAACTTAGTATTGCAACAAAGAGACAAAATATATACTGGGTTACATATAACTAGAAGGCATACATTATTAATAAGATCATTAAGAACAAACAAAGAAAGGACAAGAAACAAAAACGAAGATACTGCGTCATAGCACACCACAAAGCATAAGCATTTTCTTAAACCACAATTTAAATTCTGAGAAAAAGGAATATACCATGAGATGAAAACAAGAAGAAAATAAATCTGACAACAGATACCATATAATGTGAGAAAGAAAAATGCTACAGAAAACATGCTGTACAGCAAATTGGACTAGTTTAAAAGAAACAACAATAATAAAGGACCTGTGTCAACAAATATCTTCATATTCATCAACACCCGAACACGAGGGTCATGGAAAACAAGAATGCCTTCCAAAATTATAACATCCGAAGGGTTTACCTGAAAAACAAATTGAAGCAATGACCATGTGTCAACACATCAGGCATCAGTACGCCAAGCAGGATTTATCAATGTCTACAAATAATAAAATCTTCTATCATCTATGCCATACTGTTATAAAACCAATTATAAAGGATACTAGTTCATTGACTCTATCAAAAGTAACATACTTTCTCACTGGTGGGAGTAAAAGCAGGGACAACACTTCTGTCACGCATACAATAAAGTCACATTCCATGAGAAACCATGTCCAATCTCTGCATTTCTTCCATTATCATGCCAAATACACTTTATACTTGCTCTATGCACTAAAATCATTATTCTTTAGGACAACATCCACAATTAGATATAGAAGACCTAATTTAATTTTATACTTTTAAGAAACGAGCAAAACTGCAATGAAAAAATGGAAGTGCCAGACATATACCCGTCTAGCTGGAAATACATCACTCTTGTAGCTCTTGAAGTCGTAGTTTGGAATATCCACAGCTTGGCCATGCTTCAATTTGTCCATAACTTGTAACAATTGCTCAGTATCAAAAGCATCTGATGATATAAGCAGCATTTCTAGAAATAAGCAAGGAGCTAGAGCAGTACTAGAGCTTCATTCACATGTGCAATTAGAAAATTAAAATGCAATATATTTTCCTTATCAAAACTGCTACTTCCATCTAATTTTAGGCATATTAAAACTATGTAAAATTAGGTACTAATTTTTCTAGCTAAGTACTCAAGTGTGATTTTTCTTTTCTTCTATTATTCTATAAGGAATGGCCTTTATTTCAATTAAGTGCTAGACCCCAAAGAAGCAAAATGCCAATCAAAGCTTTGGAACATGAAGAAGTTCGGGGGGAAGTGAGGATTGTCACATCCTTACATATAACACTTAACCAATCTACTCAGGCAATGTGGGACTTCTACCATTCCCCCTCACGATGGAGGAGTATGCCCACGACGATGAACTTCCAACACCACCAATGCCTGGCGTAAACACCGAACCTCGGCTTTGATACCATAAAGAAATTCAAATGGACCTAACTCATCCTTTTAAAAGCACCTTCGGAAGATGAGGATTACCACATCCTTATATATAACACTTAACCAACCTACCCAAACAGAACACATGCAATTAAATTTGTCTGGTAGCCCTTCCTCCTATTGCTTGTTTTTCTGTCAATGCCACTCCCACTAATACATGTTCGTCAACTGGCAGCATGGCAATTTAGTGTTAGTTTGATTAATTATTTCTCTTTCCTTAACATCTTTAATAGATAACACAAAAGAGATGCATTGGTTATTTAGAAATTATAAGGGTCTACTTATTACTATGAGCATATGTTACTCTACTTCAATGTATGATAGGCCTTTATAGCATCAAGTTTAGAAGTTGGTTCTCATATTTCTATAATTATACACAGAACCAATGGAAGTTGCAGTTGAACACTAAATTATTTCTTAAAAGTACTCAGAATTGATAATAAAAAGGTTTAACAAGATCTTGAAAACACAAGAACACTACTATGCTGAAGTCGCCTAGATCAGTTTCAATCATGCTCTAAACATCAGACTTTTGAAAATAGAAATATCTATGAAGAATAACCAGACCTGAGAAGAAAAAGAAGACTAGAAATTGAGAAATCACTAATGGCTTTCCAACCACATCTTCAATAGAGTAAGAAAGCATCCCAACAAGGCCATAGCACATTTGATCCTTTATAAAATTTTATAATACCAATAGAAAGTCGCTACTTGCTACTATTAGACATTAAGGAGTAAAATTGTACTTACCAGGATGGTCAAAGTTGTAATCCTGTACTCTAGTAAGTTCCTCCTCAGTCAAAATATGATAAAAAGAATCCTGTCATGTTAAATAATTCATTTATTAAGAAAATGTATCATTACAAGTACAATAAGAAAGCACTCCAAAAAGGGAAAAGAAAAAGAAAGGAAGAAGTAATGCCATCAGTGAAAATAAAAATAAAATAAAATAAATGACATGAATGACAGAGACAAGAAATCCAGCATATTTTTTGCTTATATCATCAAAAACTACAACTCTACATCTTCAGCTTTATGACAATTCGAGGGAAAAGTTGAGAGAACGTAAATGTTCATAAAGAGGTAAGGAGGAAAGTTGATAGAAACCTAAAACTGAGTAGAAAGTTGAGATGGAGGAATTTTAGTGTGATTTAGGGTAACAAACAGAGACGAGGTTATGTCTGTTTTACATTGAAATTAGAATATTGCTGATAAAATCATTCCACTAACTTCTTAAAATATCATAAGAAAGTCAAAATCAAAAAATAAAATCCCAAGTACATCCAGAAAAAGGAGAGAACAGGACACTTATGTGGATTGAAGCACGTAATGTTTAGCTGTTTACCCTCAAAGATCAATATTGCGTGACAGACATTAAATATATCTTAACTAGACCACCAATAAATAAATTTAGAAAGAACTCATTACCTGATTAACAAGTACAACTCGTTGGTCATGAAGCTGCTGAATAATCATATTACAAACTGTAGTCTTCCCAGCTGCTGCTCCCCCAGCAACACCTGCCACAACCCCCCAAAAAATTAGAAGTAATAAATACATTAATTAATTAACTAATCAATCAAAATAGAAGCAATACGATAAAAGAAATCAATGCTTCTTACAATCTCATTATGTATGACCATTTTGGGAAAATAATATCTTTCAAAGTCTGAAATTCAGAAAACTTCAATATAAACTGTGTAGTATGCTCTATCAGGGAAATATAAGTTGACACTATTTTACAGAAAGCAAAATCGATTAATGTGAATGATTATGTAAAACAGTATTATGATGCTAGAACTTAGATAAGCATACTAAGTAATTTTTATTTTAGATTAATTTTGAAGTTTAGACAGCCTAGATGATTGTGCTCTGCTCTTAGGGCAAACATGAACTCTGATTTGGTCATTTTTCTCTCAAAAAGCATGTTCGAAGAAATTTGATTGCTCGAGTCAACTGAAACAAAACTGTGTTGATATCTGATACTCTTCACTCATTAATCTTGTTCACGTACACCAAAACACATAACCTATCTGAAGTCTGAAACCACATCCATTGGATATAAAGCAGGATTGCTGACAGTTTTTCTACCATAACACAACAAACTATCCTCTTATGAGCTATGGAACTCTCGATTTATGGCAGCAAAGCCATCAAGGCAGAGTTTTTTTGTCGCTATCAAGTATGAGACCCAAGAAACACAAGACAAATTAAATGTTCACCAATCACCACCATTGAATTCCAGGACCAAAACAGGCAGTTGGTTAATTTTATGACAACACTGGCAGCTTGTCGTGCAAAAACAAACCTATGACGAAAGGTTGATTATACATCTGGTCAGTTGCTGAAGTTGTTGGTGGCTCTGTCCCATCATTTCTTTTCTCTAAAGCATCCATGTGAAATCCAGAAAAATGAACCTCAGAGGATGACTTTATTAAATCTACGACAGATTTAGTATCCATTGGCAAAGACCTGAAAAAAATTGGTTGAAATTCACATGTAAAGAAATCAGTAACAGAAAAAATAAAATTCCAAGTACAATAGAAGTGTTAAATATGGATAAAGATATTACACAAAGAGGAGGAAAAAGCTAATGATGTTGATAAGAACTAGGTACTTAATCTTAGACCAAGTCCAGAATCCAGATCTTGCGTTGAATAATTTGGCTCAAAGTGACATATTCTTGGCCTTTTGCGTGCATTTTAGTAGAGCAGGTTGACCAGCCAGTCTGGGTCTGGTGGTGATTTTAGGGGATAATTTTTGGACCATACATGGCCTTAGACTCTGTTTAGATATGGCTGCTCAATTTTTGAAGCCACACCAAGTGAAACTTACAAGGGTTTATCAGATGTTCGACCTGCCTGCACCACTTGTTAATATCTTTCCCAGTAACCAATAAGGCTATAACTACACTAAAACACTCAAGGTTCTCAACTAAAAGAAGTGCTTTTTTTTTTTCAATTTTTTCTTCGCCACTATGACCTATTGGCTGATAGGGTAAACAATAAACATCATAAGTCCTGGGTATCACGTTCCCAGCGGTTTCATCAAAATAGCCGTTGCATTGCAGCCATCTGATGATATGATATGTGTACAAAGCAAACAAATATGACAAATAAAATATGAGTGGGTACGTGACAACCCTTCAAATATAGTACTCCACCATGCTTCTACCTGCGTGTACCAAGCAAACAAATATGACAAATAAAATTTCAACCCCCAAAAAAAAAAACAGCACCGGAGCAAGAAAGCTTTGTTTTTTGGTGACGGGAGCAAGCAGGCTTTTTCCAACGCAACCGGAACAAGGACAAAAAGCTAAGTTTCTTTTTGGTTAATTGGCATGGATTACACGAGGAGTTCTCTCAGCTTTCGTGAAGGCGGTGCTTGAACTTTGAAGGACTTTACCAACCCAACTAGCTCACACCTGGACTTTTGAGTACACAAACTTCATGTTTGTGCTTTTACACACAACGGAGACACGGTGCTCACATAACCGGTCTATATTAGCAACATCCGTAACCACATCAAGATCGAATGGGAGAAAGAAAGAGACTGAAATTCGCGATATGATCAAATTAAACAGCGTAATCGAGCAATGACAAGCGTATAAGAATTATTGAACAGGAAATGCTGATTCTAAGACGTACCTGAAGAACTCAGAATTGAAAGGAGTAAACACAGACGCAGAGAGATAAAAGGAATTGGACTACAGACACGGGAGGGTGAATGATACTATGGTTTTGGGGAGGAGTGGTGTTGAGGATATGTAGTAAGAGAGTCGTGGTTGGTAAATGGACCCTGATTTTCAGCTGAAATTACGTCAACGAGCCACTAAGAGAGAGAAAGAAACAGCCGAGCGGCAGATTGTGTACCAGGGAGTAGTGAATAGTGAGTTGATCAGATTTTTTAGGATCCACGTTGGCACTGATTCAGATCTGGGGCCCACTCTCTGTTTTATCTATTCTTTTTTCCTATTTGGGCTCCATTCCGGAAATTTCTTCCTCCGGTCCTGCTTCTCTGTTTCGCCGCACTTGGCTCCACCACAGGATATTTTTTCTCACTAATACAGACCCAATTTTTACCATAAATTATTCATCTTACTATATATAATTTTATTAAATTTATTTATGTATTCATTTTGATAAGATGTGTGATGAAATAATCACTTTTTTTGTTGTTATTTGACTTTGGACTTTAGAGTTCAAATTTCTAGAGGTCACTCTATTATCATCCAAAAGGCAAAAGCTCATTGATCACTTTTTTTTAGTTATGTATTTTTTATGAAAATAACATTTATCAGTCATTTTATATGTTTTAGTTTTCATTTTTGTTATTTTAATTTTTAAATATATTTGTGTTTGATGAATTGATATTTAAGATACTTGGTATTATTTCAGATAACAAGTATAAAATGATATTATCTTAGATAATATAAATCATCATATTAAATATAATAATGTTACAAATTATTATTTGATAATATTAATATTTTCATATTTTACTATTACTGAAAATAGATTTAATAAGGTTAAATTTGTTCAAATCCAAAAATAATAATATTTATATTTCAAAATAGGGAATTTTAACATTTTTTTAGTGTTGTAGAGGTTAATTAAAAAAACCATATATCTCTCTAAAATGACTTAATAAATGTATAGGTATTTAATTCATTTTATATCAAGAAAACAATACTTATATAGGCATTTAAGATATTTTTTATATGTACAAAATTTGAAAAAATAATAATTTAAATGACCTAAATGCTCCCCTTTTTTTTTTGTCATTTTGGGCATAAACTTTTCTCACAATCTAATTCTTGAAATGATTTTTTGAAAATAAAATACGCATTAAATAATTAAATTAAAAGAAAAAATGAATGACAACATTGAATCTATCCCAAATCAAAACAATAATATATTTTATTTTTAGCAATTTCAGTAAAAGAAAAAAAACAGCTGTAAGTTTTAGAAATGGAGGAAGAAATATATTTATAATTTTGTTATTATAAAAAAATAGAAGGGTAGATCAATTATTATATATTATAGTAGCTAAAAATTTCAATAGATCCTGGCCGTCCAGTTTGTGCTGGACGCCTGGATCTATTCAACTGGACCTGCAAACGCGGCTAGGAATTATTCTATGGAATATACGTGAACTAAAGTTTTTGATTGAACGTACATTGTTTTGTTGTGGAAGAAGGAAAGGGTTAAATGTGTAACTATGAAAGGTTGTTTTGTTTCTACTTCCACTCCCACTCGTCCATATCCAAAATTTCAAGAGCTGTTTTATCTTCCCACGTAATGTTCAATTAAATATTATTCTCACAATGGATGAATCTCGATGACGTCATGAGTGAAATTAAATTGCGGTGGTTCGTGTATAATAAATGATCATGATTTTATCCCTTTTTTTAATTTTTTTAAAATGTTTTTTTTAAAGATCCATCATAAAATTAGATTCATATTAAGGTTTTAAATTTATTATGAAAATAAGAAATTTAAAAAAATAAATTATTTTAAAAAAAATTATTTGTTTATTTTAATTTTTTTTTAAAGTTAAAAATAAATAATTTTTTTATAAAAAAATTAAAATTTATAATTTTTTTTAAAAAAATTGATAAATAAACAAAAAAATTTTAATTTTTTTAGTTTAAAAATTATTCTTAATTATTATATTTAAATATAAAATATTTTTTATATTTAAAAAATATTTTTTGAAAAAATAAAAAAAAATTTATAAATATGAATAAGGACAATATTTTTTTTTTACTGCATGAAAAATAAATTTTTTAAGAAGAGGTTATTTTGTGTTTAGATGTAATAATTAATAAAAATTTTTAAAAATAAGTAAATAATTTTAAAAATAAAAATTTCTCTCTTTTTTTATTTTTCTTTTTATCATAAACATTATAATTTTTAACCCCTCCTAAATTTTTTTTATTTTTATTAATTTATTTTTTTATAAATTTAAACAAATATTTGTATTCAAATACATTATTATTTTTAAAAAATAATTTATTCTTAAAATAAACTTAAAACAAACATGTCTTAACAATGGATATACGTGCGTAGGGGAAATTCCCAGGTGCCTCGATTAAATAATACTAAGATAAGATGTTCGTGTTCAGAGTGTGCAGGGGAAAACAACGACGATGTTTTATTCCAAATCCAATGAATTTGTTTTTCTTCGGGTTCGGCTGATATTTTTTGTGTTTATAAGGTCAATATATGCTCATTTAGACAAAATTTCTTCTCAAACCATTTTAAGAATTAAGGATAGCCAAGTATAAAAACAGGATCTCCGCACATAAAATTATTATATTATTCTTATTTTATATTATTAATTTAATATGTATGTATGTTTTTAAAGTAAATTCATGTCATTTTTTTATAAGAAAAATACTACATTACCTTTATTCTATATTATTGTTTTTTTATTTAAAACTATTAAAAAGTATAATCCATAAGTCACTTTAAAGAATTCAGAAATTTATGACAATCAAATGATGAATCCGTAGAACAAGAAATTTATTATTGTACTTTCAACTTGTGGATAGTTTTTTTTTTTTAATTTGAAATTTAAATTGTATTTTTTTAAATTCTTAACTCCACTTTTTCATTATTTTTTTATTTTAAATTATTTTGTTATTTTTTGGATCTTTACAAATTAAACTAAATCTAAACCGTTTAATTAATTTTGGATGATCTAAATTTTATAATTAGAAATCGTGCAATCAAGATTCTAATTGCACAAGATTCAAAACCCCTGTTAACGACACATTTATATTTAGGACTCAAGGGAATTAACTATTTAAGTACTAATTTTAAAGTTTGATAAACGGCATACATATACTTCTTTACTTATTGTTTATTGAGTTTTGTTACTCTAATTCATAAAGTGTTTATCTAATACAACACTATTTTCATTTTATTTCTTTCATAATCGTAAAATCAATAATTTGTCACATACTTTTATGAATTTGGTGAGGAAGCTGGTGTGTAAGACTAACATTCTTATTCCTATTGTTTTTTTAAACTTAATAAGGAAAAAAGCTTTTCTAAAGTGTAAAATGCATTTTAGAAAGAAAAAAAGAACGAGTGAATCATTATTGGGCCTCTGGCTCGTTTAAACAAGAAATCTGTTTTTTAACTAAACTTAACTATGACAAAAAAAAATTGAGTCGAACTTTTATTTTGAACATTAACATTTTGAAACTTCATAAGCCCAAAACGAAGGCCCAAAATCAACAACCTTCTCCTAAACCTTCAACAAATAAAGAAAAAAAAAATGGTGGTAAAGTGAGTCTTCTTGACTTGTCTTGCAAAATATATATACATTGTGATTCTGAATCTGATCTTCTTCTTGCTTTACCATAAAAATTAAATTAAAATAAACAACCCATTTTAATTTCTGTTCCTAATAAGCATTGTCAAATGGGTCAGGCCACATCCAGCTAAACGGGTCGGGTGAACAACTATATGGAGTAATCTGTGGGTTTATACTCATTTTTTACGATACTAATCTTAATAAACAATTTATGAATATAAGTACGTCAATTTTCTTTTAATTAATATATATAAACCATGTCAAAAATATAAAATTTACCTTTAAAGTATAATTTCATCGATAATATAATACATAGTATAGTAACACTATATATTAATGATTAATAGATAAAAGAAAAAGGTAGTGAGAGACGAGAATGTATATAGAGTGAAGATGAGTTGAGTCATTTTATGAGTCTAGAAATTTTAACTAATTTCGGTAAAAAGTAGAATATAAATATTTTTATTAAAAGAATATTGTAAATATATATATATGATAAATTATGTGAGGGTAGTTTTCAAATTTTTATGGGAGCAAAAAAAAATTTCACATATATTTATTAGAAAAGTTAAAAACTTAGTTCGGGGGGCAATTGTTCGTACAAACTAAAATGTGGATTCGCTACTATAGATTGTACTATTATATTTGAAGAAAAATTAATACAAAAGGGATGGGGATTTGGATCCCATTTAGATGGAGTGTAATTAAATCATAACTATTTATTTATTTTTGGACGGTTAAGATGCATTAATTTTTTTTATTACATGTAATTGAAAAAAATTATTAGATATATTCATTCTGTTTTAAATTATTTGTCGTTTTAAGAGTTATATTTTGTTTTAAATTATCTGTCATTTACATTATTAATGAATTATTAATTATTATTTTTTTAATTTTATCCTTATTTATTGTTTCCTTCAATGAAGTAATCAGAATTTACATTGACTTTAATAAGGATAATTTAGTCTAATACAATTATTTTTTATTATAATTAAATTTATTTAATTTTTTTTAATTCTTGTGTTATTATTTTAAACGATAAATAATTTAAAATAATGAAATAATCAAAATAAAAAGTATCGTAACATTTAAAAATAAATGAATAGTCACGAATCGTATAGTTAGATGGAATTCAAATCTCATTCATGACCTACTAATTAAATGATAAATTTTATATATTATTTTTTAAAACATAACAATGTTGTGTTTTTTTTTTGGGGATTTTGCCCTTTTCCACCATAATTTTTAGTTGATATTGCAATTTCCTCCCTAATTTATTAATTGTAGCACATTGCACCCTAAATTATAATAATTTAATCAAATTACACCCCACCGTTTAATTAAATATTAAAATTAATGATTTTAGTTAATATGAATTATTTATGTAATTAAAAAAACTTGATAGAAACAAGAAATAATAAATTTATTATGCAAAATAATATAAATATCCTAAAAATAAATGATATAAAATCTCTAATTAACTTTTATTTTTTATTAATTAGAGATTTTATATCATTTATTTTTAAGATATTTATATTATTTTACATAATAAATTTATTATTTTTTACTTTTATTAAGTTTTTTTAATTACATAACTAATTCATGTTAACTAAAATCATTAATTTTAACACTTAATTAAATGGTGGGGGATAATTTAACTAAATTATGATAGTTTAGGGTGCAATGTGTTATAATTAATAGATTAAGGAAGACATTGCAATAGCAACTAAAAATTAAGGTGAAAAAGTACAAAATTCCCATTTTTTTTCCTACAAGAAGTGAGGCAGTTAAAAGCAGAGGCATAGAAATAGTAAAGATGAAAGAAAAAGGGTGGCATGCGTAAATGATACACAACACAATCCAATTACCAAATTTTATGCGTTTCGTTTTGAAAAACCTTTTCTCCGCTCATCAAGGTTTTCCCCTCAAAATGTTAAAGTTTCTATCTATTCATCCATCTTTTATTCTTTTACGTGACACAAGGAATCTTAAATTATGTGAATTTATTCACACTTTCTTCTTCCACAAAGATAAAGTCACTAATTTATTTGGTAAAAAAAAAAAAAAGTTAATGAATAGAAGAAGGATCCAATTTCACTTTCATTGGAGTCAGAAAGTTTAAGATAAAAAAGTGTGTTACATTCCCTTGCATAACTCTGATCTTGCAAGTAAATTTTGGAAGAAAATTTAGTCATGTTTTATTAAAATGATATTTTATAAGATTTATTTTTCTCTCTAATATTTGGTAAGATTTCAAAATGATCCTTTATATATAATAGAATCAAAGAAAAAAAAAATTATATGACAATATTCTCAAATAAAATGTGTTTAGAAACAATAAAAAATAATTTACTAAAAAAATAAAATTGTTAAGACTGACCTAGCAAAAAAAATGCATGTTTCTAATGAAGATATATTTGATGTTCAAAAAGTGTGTACAATTTTTTTAAAATTAACTTTTCTTTTTATTTTCTTAAAATTAATTAAAAATAATAATATTTTAAAGCTTGCCCAAATTTTGATTTTTAAGTCTAATCCATCTCTATCTAAGGTTAACTTGTGATTAAGTCTAATTATGATATTTAGTTTCTTTTAAAGTTTTAATATTAACAATTTATTATGAAATATGATATTTTTTAACTAAATGCATATAAAATTTTAATAACTAAATGCATATATTTTTAAACTTGGGATATATTTTAACCTGGATCCCATCATGTTGCGTTATGACGAGAGAAGTTAAATTGGGGCCATTCGTGTGGGCCCTGATAACTACAATGTTGCCAAAATGACCATTATGCAACATGATTGGATTATTTCGCAAGTTATTGACACATGTGGTTAGTCCAAAATGGACTCAATCATGTGGCTTGACTGTTACGTTATCACAATCGTAACCATTTCTTAAAAAAAAAACATATTTTTCAAACAAAAAAAAAGAATATAAAATTATGGTCATTCATGTAACCACAGATAATTACAATTTAACTGACCAATGCAATATGATGAGATTCAAATTCTCCATGGTCACAACTATTTTGACCAGAAATGAATGGTCAAATTAGATATGGAGAAGGGGAAGTGGATATATTAGCTGATGGCAAAAAACTCATTATGTGGAAGAATAAAGTTACGAGGCAACATCATCATGCGCATTTGAGTGTTCATATATAATCCTATGGAATTTTGGAGAGTATAATTCGGAAAAAGCAATTAGCTAGTATTCATACCATATGACCATGTCAATGCCACTTTTAAAGTCAATTTCCCAAAAGGAAAAAGTTCAGTTGCTCCCATATTTGGTATATTAGTATAATATATATATATATATATATTTTTTAATATATTAAATATTATAATATAAGATATTAAGTATACAATATATTAATATTTAAAATTTTTGTATTTGATACATCTGTGTTCACCTGCATAAGTACATTGTCAATTCACTTCTTAAATAAAAATATTCAAAAATTTTAAAATCTCAATTATCCATTATCTTTTGAAAAAAATAAAATAAGAAAGTTAGGAGTAGAGAAAATGACGCAAGTTAATATTCGAGTATTAGGCATTACGGTGCTAAAGTAACCTATGCCATACTTTCAACAATAGGATTAGTGTATTTGAAACTGACACATGTGATTATATAAAACTTAATAATGCTAAAAAATTAAAAAATGCAATATCTTTATAATTTTTGTGTGATCTAAAATATGACCCCAAATTATAATATTCTATTTTTAACATATTAGTGTATATATATAGCAAGATAAACATAAGAAAAAAGCAACCAACAAGTTGAATCAGTTGATTGTAGCATGGCAATTAGTGGGAAGAAGAAAAAGAGAAAGAGAGAAGCATGAGTAGCTTGACGTGAGTTATAGACAAGTGGATGCTTATAGAACAAGTCACCTCAAGAAAAGTAAATAAAAGAGAAAAAGGATATATATATATATATATATATAATAAAGGTGAATGAAGAAGAACAGCATAATGAGAGGAAGAGAAGGGGAAGGAGAAGGGGAAGGTTGGGTTGGGTTGGGTGGTCCATGAAATGGGGTGCAATTTGTAAAACCATACTGTACATGGAAAAAGCCTCGGCAATCATTTAAATTGGGGGATCCAACGTTCGGATACAGGACTCAATTAATGGATGCCCCTTTTCGCTAGCTCTTCCTCTTTTTCAAATATCCAACGTATATATTTCTGCCTTTCCTTTCCTTTCCTTTCCCTTACTCTTTATTTATTCACTTCCCTACTCCTCAAATTTCAAATTTATTTCTATTAGCAATTCTTAACAGTCCATGCTCATATATTTTTGATAATTGTAAATATTACATTTGGTAATTGTAATTTGTAATAAAATAGAAAATTAAACAGCCAATGAAGGGGACCTACAGCAAGGCGATGGCGATTATATATATTAGTTATGTTGATGATGCCGATTCTCGTGCCTTTCTTGTCTAATTCCTTTTCTTTCTCACCAAACACCAAATCGCATCCCACTCATAGTATTCCTCACACGCCAATCACTCGAATATTTCGGAATTAGTGCCAATTAACAATTTCCCTTTTCTTCAACTCACACGAGGCTTGAGTAGGCTATCTGAAATGAAATCCTCGGACCTTAGGTGCATGATGCATCCTCCTTTTATTTCTTTATTATATATTTTAGCATTTTCTTAATAATTTTTTAATATCTTAAATTATTTTATAATAGTATTCTCGTAATAGTAATAGTATGAGTTTATCTGACAATCAGTGTTAAAGGCACAAAGTAATAATATGTTCTCATTTTTTAAATATTATGATTAGTGTTATACTTAATATGATTTAATATATTAGGATTTTATGAAATAATAATATTTTGTGATATTTTGTATTACTAACAAATTATACAAATTTTATATCATTATATTTTTTATTTTATTAATTTTTATAAAATGTTATTGTATTATTTTTTCATAATTTTTTATTATGTTAAACGTGAGATTTTTTAAATATTATAATATGTAAAATATTGATGTAACAAAGGACTTTCCAACACGATGTGAAGAAAATGGCAAATGTAAATATTTACAACATTTTTTAAATTGATATTTACATGACTAATTTATTATGGTAACAGCTGATTATACTGGTAGTGGGTAGGGAGAAATTTTTATATACGCATTTTGCCTAGAAAGATAATTGCAATAAATCAATATAGATTTATTAAAATGGATGTATCACTAGATTTTATATGGTCTCATACACCAACTTTAATAAAATTTTATTAGCTTCTTACACTCAAATCTTAAGTGCAAGAAATGTACAAATAATTTTATTTGTAGCTTTATCATAACATAAGTAATTCTAATTAGTTTTTGTTATCGTAATTATGCATAATATTTATAAGATTAAGATTATAGTGTAATATATTTAAAGGGATTTTATACTTTTTCATCTTAAGCTTTAGTTGTTATTGCAATCTCTTTCTTAATATATTAATTGTAACACATTGTACATTAAATTATCATAATTTAATCAAATTATTCTCCACTGTTTAATTAAATATTAAAATTAATGATTTTACTTAACATGAGCTATTTATGTAATTAAAAAAATTTGATAGAAACAAAAAATAATAAATTTATTATACAAAATAACACAAATATCCTAAAAATATTATATGAAATATCTAATTAACTTTTATTTTTACTCATAAAAAAACTTAATAGAAACAAAAAATAAAAGTTAATTAAAGATTTCATATTATTTATTTTTAAGATATTTTTATTATTTTGCATAATAAATTTATTATTTTATTTTTATCAAATTTTTTTAATTACATAACTAACTCATGTTAACTAAAACTATTAATTTTAACACTTAATTAAATAGTGATGAGTAATTTGACTAAATTATGATAATTTAGGGTGCAATGTACTACAATTAATATATTATGGAGAATATTGTAATAGCAATTAAAAATTAGGATGAAAAAGTACAAAATCTCATATATTTAAATAATAAAAAAACACTATAGTGTAACAAGTATTATTTTACAATTAAGTTAATTATTAATGCATTTGACAACGTAAGGTATAGGAATAGACAACGCTTATATTTATAAGTAAATTATGTTTTTAGTGTCATTAGAAATATCATATAAATAATTGAATGACATCTCATAAAATTTTTAATTTTTTATATCGTTTTAAAAGTATTAAAATCAGTTAAAAAATAAATTTTATATGATACTATTTTATAATATAATGTTTCTCAAAATATTTAAATAAAAATTTTAAAAAAATAATATAGAGATAACAGTTTCGTAATGTCAAATATAGTTTAGCAAACTTGACCAAATTAGTTGGTTTGAACCAAAAACCAATGAATCAGGCCGTGGTTCGGTTTGGTACAATCAATTCCTATAAATTAAGAAATTTAAGAATCAATCAAAGGTCAATTAAAATTAACTTAAAAGTCGATAAACTTAATAAAAAAAATTATTATTAATATTATAAATTTTTACCATAATATAAAATTAATTTAAAAAACAAGATTTATTATTGATTACTAAATATTATATGATTATGAATCTCTTTTATATATAATTGAGTTATTTAATAATATCTGTATAAAATTATATGTATATATCAATTCGATCGCGATTGATGGATCGTAAACCGTTGATCTTACCAATGATTTGATTTTTAAAAGACAGGGTTACGCAAATACGTACAGTTACGGGAGTCCAAAAAGTTTTGAAAAGCACAACCATGGTATTGGTGCCATCATTTGGACCGGATCCTGCCGTTCATTCCAACGACTCAAGGGTCCTACCCGAGACCACACCTGTCATCTTATCACCTGCCACGTGTTTAGCGACCGTCATGACGCCGTCACTCCACCGTGACCTTGTGTCCTTTATTTGG
Source organism: Ceratonia siliqua (assembly GCA_034509205.1). Taxonomy (NCBI): domain Eukaryota; kingdom Viridiplantae; phylum Streptophyta; class Magnoliopsida; order Fabales; family Fabaceae; genus Ceratonia; species Ceratonia siliqua. Next base: position 7,183,698 of record JASKGM010000011.1, on the reverse strand, counting down.
GATCCGAAGAAACACACTAACCAACATTTGAAATCCAGCAAGGCTTCTTCGGCTTTTCATATTCCTCTCTCTGTTTCTCTCTCACTCACTCCCATTGAAGCCAAGCATTTAATTTGAGCCTCTTCGTATTTTTGAATGCTCGCTCATTCACATATCCCACGAGAACCCCGTAGTTTCTCGGTGAAATCCGATCCATCACCGATCTTCAATTCCTTAGGTAATATCCTCCAGTTTCTGAACCAAAACTCAGAGTTCCTGGATCAAAATCTTCCAGTTTATTATCTTGTTTTTCGGAAGAATTTGAATTTCTTTAGAATTTTCGTTTTTGTTTACCAAATTCAAGAACATCGATTGAAACTTTTTTGTCGAATTCTTGCTGCAGAGAGAAGTAATTTTTTTTGAGAAAGATGCCGCAAGAAAGCAACTGCAAGTCATTTTTCACGTCGCCTTCCAAGAGAGGATTGAAGGCATTGGTCTCTAACAGCAATGAGGCTTCGTTCACAGTCACTGACGAAGGTTTCAACGATCATGAATTAGCTCAGAGGAAAGCAGAGGAAGCAGGTATGAAATACTGATCAGTGATCATGGATACTACATCTGTTATTTTATTTATTATTTATTACTCTTTAGCAGAGCTACAACCTATCATCTTCCGCTTCATCTGAGAGTAATTATAAGTACAGGTGTAAAATGTCCCAGTGAATTTAACAAAACATAAAGTTTTCTTTTTCAAATTTTCTTCTTTTGGAAACTATATTTATTAAGAGTTTTTGAAGTTATGTTGTTTAGATTTTAAGTGTGGTGGTTTGATGCTGCCAAAACTGAAAAACTCAGCTTTTCGTTAACGGTAAAAACTGAAATAATGAAAAAATATATAATTAATTTAATTTCAAATCTGATTAAATTCATAAATCTTAATTTTAAAGACCCACTCAGTACTACTAAAAAAATGAAATTAAAATTAAGAATAGAAAACTATATGTGTACCATCCTATAATAAAAATTTGAGTAATTTGTATAAAATTTTAAATTCAAATATATGCACTACCATATATTAAAAATATATATAACAAACTAAATTATATCGAAAATGATTTTAGACAAAATTCTTACTCTACTAATATTTTTGCATGGTATATTTTTCCCAAAAAGAAAAAGAATAACTTAATAGGGTGTTCAGAGATTATAGTATAATAATTAACTTTATTTTTTATTTAAAGGAAGAGAAATTAATATTTTTTAAAATAAGAAGAGACATGAGTATAATTTTAATAAACTTTAACAAGTATCAATGTAATTTATTCTAGACGAAAAATAGCAAGGTGTATTTTGAAAATTATTCAATAAAAAATTTAATTTTAATTAATGTAAAAATTAATATTAAACTATCCTTAGCAAAACAAATTCAAAAGAAAATAATGAAATGACAATTGTGGCACTTTTTTGAGTGTGGTTTTCTAGGAGCAGCAACTTTTGTTTTTGTGATTTTCTTAGAATTTATTTTTTACTTTTCCACTTTGGTCAACCAAAATCAAATCATTAGTAGAGACATAGTTGCTTTACTTAACAAAAGCCAGATAATAAAGAAACAAAAAGTAATAATTTGGTGTTACATATTAAACAAACAGTAAGAAAGAAAGGAAAAAGAATGGAAAGGGTCAAAAAGATTGTCATGATCATGATGAAGAAGCATGTAGTTGCACTCAACAGTGGTGTGGGCCTGTCTTCAAGGATGGGTCCAAATTTTGTGATCATCAAATATAATCCGCCGAAAGAATTCTCAACTCTACCATTAATGAGATACTGCTGCTACTAATTATCGCTATTCTTCTTTAACTTTAATCTTTGTTCTTTTTAATCTTTTGTGATTACAAGTTAAAATGATTAAAAGTCAAAAACGTAATAGTAATGATAATTTCCACTCTATCAGAATATTTAGAGTTGTACACAAAAAATAATAAAGAATATGATTAAAAGTAATTAGATCATTTTATCGCATAAAATATCAATTATGCTAGTCTAGTTGGATCAATGTCTCGAGATTTATTAAAAAAATTGATATCATTTTTGTATTCTAGGTTGGAATTATTTTTATTAACTTTTGCCAAGGACGTGTTGTTAAATTTAATTCCTTATAAAAGAAAATTTCAAAGTTTTTTCTAATCTGTTTTTAATTTCTCGAAAAAAATTATACGTAGAAAAAAAAAAGTCGTCGATAGTCAAATATCTCTGTATATAGAAACAATCCATCAAATAGCACCACTTTAAGCAGTCATTAATTCAGGAAAAGAAGTACAGTAGAAAAGAAAAAGAAAGCTCTAGAACTGTGAATGATCTGCCCAAGGACTAATATTCATTTGGCACTTTCTATACTGCACCTGAGCATCCCTGCTCAGGAAAACGGTGAGCCATCAGATTCAAATAGAATGAATTTTAACTGTTAGATTAATTATATTTCCTTGGACTATAAATATCTTAAATATCTTTTTTTTTGGGGTTCGTAAACATTTCAAATCTTCAAAACTCCAACAATCAATTAGCGACGAATTTTTAATGTGAAAGAATACCAAAAAAAAAAAAAGAACGGAAAAAAACAAAGAGTTACGGTGGTGCATGGATTCAACCCCATTCTTTACCCGCCTTTTCTATGTTCTTGTATTAAATCGTCTGAAACTGCGTGTTTGTTGTCTTAAGCTTCAAGGAGGTATCAAGCAGCAGAATGGCTGCGTCAGATGGACCATGGAGCATCAGCGTCACTCTCCAAAGAGCCCTCCGAAGAAGAGTTCTGCCTTGCACTCCGCAATGGTCTCATTCTCTGCAACGTCCTCAACAAAGTCAATCCCGGGGCTGTTCTCAAGGTGCCTCCTTTTCCATTGCTGCGTTCCCAGTTTCTTCAATTGTCCCTACTTTTCCTTGTTCCTGAAACGTGAATGAATTTTGTGCGTCGTTGATGATGTTTTCCTTTTTCATCTTTTGGGGTTTGAATTGGAAAAGGTGGTGGACAATCCTGCTCTCACTGTTCAGTCTGCAGAAGGGGCGGCTCAGTCTGCAATTCAGTATTTTGAGAATATGAGAAATTTTCTGGAGGCCGTAAAGGATATGAAGCTATTGACGTTTGAAGCATCAGATTTAGAGAAGGTTGAATATTTATCCTTTGCGGTTATAATTCCTAACTTGTATCCATTACCATTTAATTTGCACTAGTTTTAGTTTTCTATTTGCTAGTGTTTTGTGGTTTTACTTCTCATCGCATTATGCTGTTTATAAATGTGAGAAACTTGGAAATACAGGGGGGTTCATCAAGTAAAGTTGTGGACTGCATTCTCTGTTTGAAAGGATATTATGAATGGAAGCAAGCGGGTGGAGTTGGGGTATGGAGGTATGGAGGAACTGTGAGGATTACTTCCTTTCCAAAGGAGTCTCCTTCCTCCATAATTGGCAGTGAAAGTACCGATGAATCCCTGGATGAGTCTGAGTCATCACAATATGAACAGCTGCTAGAAGTTCTCCATCTATCTAGTGAGGTCTCAATTGAAGAAACCAGAACTGTCAATGCTTTGGCTTTCCTATTTGATCACTTTGGACTCAGACTCCTTCAAGCTTACCTTAGAGAGACTGATGGGATTGAAGATTTTCCACTGAATGCAATGGTAGGTAAGAGCCTTCCCAGCGTGTTGGTTTCTTCTGGCTTCTATTCTAATTTAACTAATATTCGTTGCATGAATTTTATGATTAGTAATCATTACCTATAAAATAATACATTAATCCCCAGCATTAAATGCTGTTTTTCTAAGCACACATGCTAATATCATATGCATGCAACAGAGCATTGCCTTGAAATTATAACACCCATGATATTAAGAATGTTAAATGAGATTGTTGTTTTAATGATTTATTTATTTACTTTTAAAATGAACTGTTGCATCTAAACTCCTTTTTTTTATTATTCCCTCTTATTGGTAATATGAATGAAATTTTGTAGGTAATTGATACTTTGCTCAGCAAGGTTGTCAAGGATTTCTCAGCATTGCTTGTTTCTCAAGGCACTCAGGTAGTTCAAAGTTTAAAATGTCTTTGTGTTGCAACTGCTTTTATATAAAAGTGTCTTTATTGCCCCTGTTTTCCAACTTGCCAACTGCGATTTATTTATTTACCCCTTTTTATACTGCAAAAAGTTATCTAAGATCCATGTTTGAATTTTTCCTGCAGCTTGGACTTTTCTTAAAGAAAATATTGAAAGGTGATATCGGTTGCCTATCAAAGACCGAGTTCATAGAAGCTATCTCACTATATCTTAGTCAAAGAAGTAGTTTGGCATCAAAAGATTTCTCCAAATTTTGCATTTGTGGTGGAAAACGTGACACCGCTCGGCATAATACCAATTATTCTTTCAATCATGCTGAAATAATTAATACTCAACAGAAACAACTTGAGGTATAAAATTGGAGAAGAAAATGTACCGTTCTTGTTGCTTTATCATTTGAGTTTACATTAACACCAAACAATATTAGAGCTTTTCTTCTGCTTCAGGGGATGAAATACTTTTTTGAAGAGACAAAATTGGAGGTCAAACAAATTCAATCAGAGTGGGAGCAAGAAATGAGTAGGCTTGGTAAGGATCTAAGACTTTTTTTTCCATGAGAAATGTCCTCCACATATTTAACATCTTTTGGTTTGACATTCTTCCATAAGATTGAGTTAAATTATATGTCCATCTCAGAGCACCATATCAAGAGCCTTGAAGTGGCCTCCTCTTCCTACCACAAGGTTTTAGAGGAGAACCGCTTACTTTACAATCAAGTACAAGACCTGAAAGGTATATAAGAATTTAGGACACTTCGCAACAATGAATTTGGTGGAGCTATTCATATATCGTGTATATTACTAAATTTGCTGTCTTACAGGAGCCATTAGGGTCTATTGTAGAGTGAGACCCTTCTTACCAGGACAATCAAATGGACAGTCAACAGTAGACTATATAGGAGAAAATGGAAATATCATGATTGTCAATCCCCTCAAGCAGGGAAAAGATGCAAGAAGGGTATTTTCATTCAATAAGGTGTTTGGAACAAACGTCACACAAGGTATTAATTGTTTAATACTAATACAAGAATAATTTAAGGTTGGTCTGTGTAATATTTTCATTTCCTTTTTTGGGATAGGGAGAAGCATGGTTGTGAGGCGAAGAAAGAGAAAAAAATTAAAAAAAAAAAGATTTAAATTTGTATGCTTTGCCTTTATATGCAAATGGTCGTGATATCATGTCATAGGGCAATATAAGTCGACATTTGCAATTGGCTTACAAATGAATAAATTAATATTATTATGTTGTTTAGAGGTTATATATAATTAGTTCTTATCTGAAGTGATTAATGATGACTTTTCATTATCATGTGCAGAACAAATATATGCCGACACGCAACAGTTGATCAGGTCTGTTCTAGATGGCTTTAATGTATGCATCTTTGCATATGGACAGACTGGCTCTGGGAAGACCTACACAATGGTAATATCACATTGCACTTGCATAATAGTTATGGAAAATATATGCAAACTTTCACTTAAAATTATACATTTGATTAATTTAGTGTTATGTGTAGCCTGTTATACCAAATTATTCTTTTGTTATTGCATACATTACATAAAAGAATAGGATGTATGAGGTTTTTAACTACAATCAACAACTTTCTTTTCATAGTATTATTCTTGTATTAGTTTTAAAAAGTATGCTTTTCCTTCTAGATTATTTTTCTAGTGCATTTTATGGTCACTTGTAATAAGCTATCATTTTCGTGATACAAACTTCTATTTAGTTAGTATCTCGGTTTGGATCCATTTATACTTAAAATGGGAAACATTTGAAACTTTACCCAACACTTATAAATTAACATCTTTCTTGAACTTTACAACCTATTAACAAATTTGAATTAAATATTATGTTCTTCATCAACCCAGGAGTAATAATAAATATCCATTTTATGGAACTTGAAACTTAATTAACATCAAAAGAGAAATAACATTTTAAGGTAACATATAAAATTATCTCTAGTATGAGATTCATTATTGTCTCATCATTTTTCTCATATATATGTATTAATGTGATTTTTTGCTTGTATAGAGTGGCCCTGATCTGACGACTGAAGAGACATGGGGTGTAAACTATAGGGCTTTGCGTGACTTATTTTCTATATCAAGGGAAAGGGCGGATGCCATAAAATATGAAGTTGGAGTACAGATGATTGAAATATACAATGAGCAAGTGAGAGATTTATTAGTCAGTGATGGCTCTAATAGAAGATATCCTTCAAACCATACTCTCTCTCTATATATTACATGATAACTTTTTTTTGGTTCCTTATAGCAAACTCTTAATTTTTGCACGGAGATTGGCAGTAGCATTTGTTTGTTATTTGCTCCAGTTCCTTGACAAGATATACATTAGAAATCCGAAACAATTCTCAATTGAATGGCCTTAATGTGCCTGATGCATGTTTAGTTCCGGTTAATTGTACTCAAAATGTTCTTGATTTAATGAGGATTGGTCAGAAGAACCGTGCAGTGGGTGCTACAGCTCTAAACGAGAGAAGCAGCCGTTCTCATAGGTAAAAGTCTTCTTCATGACTATAGATGACCATTCCAATTGTCAGATTTATATAATAAAATTTTTTGGCCACCCTATTGCAGTATTTTGACAGTTCATGTCCGAGGAAGAGAGCTATTTTCTAACTCCATTCTTAAAGGTTGTCTCCATCTTGTGGATTTGGCTGGAAGCGAAAGGGTGGACAAATCTGAGGCTGTTGGAGAGAGACTAAAAGAGGCCCAACATATAAATAGATCACTTTCTGCACTTGGAGATGTTATATCTGCTTTGGCACAAAAGAGTCCACATATTCCTTACAGAAACAGCAAGCTCACACAAGTGTTACAAGATTCTTTAGGTAACAGGCATATGCTTCTAATGGAAAGTCCCCTCCCCCCCCCCTCTCCTTTTTTAGTGCAAATTTACTGATGATAATTGGTGATAACAGCATCCGGATTTGGGAGTGATTTCCATTTCTCTTTCAATAAATCAAATTATAACTATATGGGAAAGATGACATGAGAACCATATTATTCTACAGATATTAGTCTTTGATTACTATTATTGTGGGCAGAATGAGCCAATGGGTGATTTGTAATTTGAATAGCAATATCGATGGAGTTACATATTTTCGTAAATTTTACTTTTTTGAAATTTCATAAAATACCTAAAGCTTTGCTTTTTGTTTTTTCGGTTGTTTTATTATTTATCATTTCAATAGGTGGCCATGCCAAAACTTTGATGTTTGTTCATATAAATCCTGAACATAATTCTCTTGGGGAGACAATTAGCACACTCAAGTTTGCTGAGAGGGTGGCATCCATTGAACTTGGTGCTGCTCAATCTAATAAGGAAAGTGGTGAAATCCGAGAACTCAAAGAAGAGGTTTGGTATTTGGTCATATGTGGTGCAATTTTAGATTTTACTTGTGTAAGAGATACTGACAGTTTTAACCTTTTATTAGATATCAAATCTCAAGTTGGCATTGGAGAGGAAGGAAACTGAATTGGAACAATGGAGAGCTGGAAATGCTCGAAACACTGTAGAATCTCAAAAACAAAGGGCTGTTTCACCTTTTCGTCTGCCTAAATATGGTATAAATGCCAGCATGAAGCCTGAAACTTGTCAACGACTCATTGATGATAGAAACTCTGAGGTAACTGAATGAATTTATCATAAATTTATATGAAAATTCGCTTGTAAACTGTGCTACAATGAATTCTATTATGTATTTTCTCTGATAACTTAATCTGAAATTCCATTTTCAGGCTAGAAGCTGTTCTTCAGGAAAGCAAAGAAGGTCAAGATTTCCCTCATCATTCATGGACAAGGAATCCATTCCAAAAATGCCTCTTCTGGCTGAAGAAAAGATAGGGAGCTCAGGGAAGGGAAGATCACCATCGCCTCCTGTCAGGAGATCACTATCCACTGATAGAGGGTCCGTTATTAAAAGCAAGGTCAAAATTGACACAGCAGATAACCAACCAATATTAAAACATCCATTCCCAGCTAGAGTACCAGTAAACAAATCTCTTGCCACAATACCTATCGCCCTGTGTACTACTGATAATAACTCACGGATGTATGTGAATTCACATGACCCTTTAAAGCAGGATAACATTTCTGAAACACTCTTCAACCTCCAGAAAGTCAGCTCCAGGAAAGTTCAAGAACAAGAAGAGGAACAATTTAAGCAAGCACTTAGTGTAGTAAGACAAGGTGGTATAAGAAAAAGCAAGGCTGACAGTAAGGTCAAGGCCAAGCATCATCAACAATTGCCCTTTAGGATTCAAAAGTCTGATTTGATACCTACAATGATTCCTGACATGGACATTGATGGTGAAAAGACATTGGAGGCACCTCGAAAGAGTGATTACTCTGAGCCAGAAAATGACCACGGCCTAATCGAGTCCCCAGTCCCTGGTGCTTTAAACCTTAAAAAGATACGTCCGAACTTCTCAAGGAATTCTCAGAACCTTGAACCAAGGTATGGCTAATGGGTTCATGGATAAACTTTGCCTGTTTTTGTTGTTTCTTTTTAAGAAAGTTGATATTCATAGCATGCTAAGAAGCATGAACACCAACAAAAATACAAGACATAACGTAATATATATATTGTGACACAACAAAATATGTACTGTATAAGTACAATTTGAAATGTTTTGTCGTGTTTGATATGAGTATTGGACATAATACGACTCTATTTGAAATATCTGTGAAACATAGAACCCATGTAATGATAATTGAGCATCTCTATTATATGCAGAGGAACAGTGCAAGCAGGGGAACCCTTGTTGGCTAGCAAAGTTGAAAATAAACTTCTAAATGGTTCAGGACGGAATCTCAAGGATGGCAGCAATACATCGATGCCTGAATTTAGAAGAAGCAGATCTACGCCGCGTGGAAATTTTCTTTTATCTTGAGGATTTCAGATTAAACCGGGAGAGAGGTGCATTTTTTATATTTATAATTTTTGTACAGTAACTACTAATGATGTTGGGAGTTCCAGCTCACATAATTTATAGAGGTTTTTGAGGTCTTGAGGTGAATCTGTGCGACTTTTCTTTGTTCTTGTATCCCGAGCTTGCTTCTTTGTAATTGAAAATTTTAAATATGATTATGTTTCTTGAAACATTGGATGGCCACATTCTTGTAATGTTTGTTTATGATCATTCATATGGAAAGAGAATTTTTGTGGTACTTTTAGGATACTTACTACTTTTTGATAATTGAACTGAACTAAACAGATTATAACATGAAAGCAACCATTTGTTTATGTCCCTTTTTAAAGACTTGTTCCAATGTAAAATCCAATAAAGATATTATTTAAGTAAAGACGGCTTATTTTAATTATATTAAGAATTCATTTCATTCAAGTACTTCTTAATCGTATTTTAAGGTGGGTCATAAATAATTAATTGAATTATTAATGACCTAACCCAAACTCACCTCGATCCAATTGCCACTCTAAAGGTGCTTCAGCATTCAGCAGTAATGAAAGACAAATGACCTGTGACCCCTTTGGCGCTAGTCTGAATCCAAATTGAGCAGAGGATTGTCATTCAGATCTTGTTATCCAGAGTCTAGATGTTGCAAAACAACCCATTTTTAGAGGATTCAAAGAAAATGAACCTATTTTTCTTCTCTTTCAATCTTGTTGGTTTTATTAAGAAGCCCATGTATATGTTCTGCTGAAGCAACTAGTTTGGTAAGCATGCTTGCTATGAATCAGGGATGCATCACCATCTTGCATGTTCACCACTCATTCTTAGTGTCATCCACCTACTTTTACTTCCACCAAAAGACATGAGGTTATCGAAATGTATCTAAGAACCTGTATTAGTATAGATGTTAAAATGTTAAACAATCCCAACGGGTTGACTCCTAATGTTACTGTCTTAGAGATAAACATGTGATGTGTGGTTAGAGATATTATTTTAAGTTTAAATCTTAACTTTGTCAATTTCTTAGAGTCAAGTTACAATGTGAATCCTCTAGTCTTAGTGTGAATAGTCTGCCTATGATTAGACTGAAAAGGTGAATTATTTTATATGCACACAAGTAGGGCTGGGATATCATTTGATTGCCTGATCACGATACTAGAAAAATTGTTGAAGATTGTTGGATGTCTTGTGCAGTAAGACACCTTATCATTAATCAAGTTTCGAGTTTTATTTCACATAAAAATTTATCAAGTTTTGAACTTTAACCTTTTAAAAATAGCAAAAACAAAGTTCACAACCCAGCCATTAAGGATTGATCCATGGCTTGAATACACTGTGGTCTTGACTGGGATGTCATTAACTTCATATTGAGGAACTTAAACAGACAGGATCCTCCATAATGCAGAACTGGGACATCCATTTTTCATGCCAATTTAGAAACCCATTGGTAGGGTAGGGTCCATAAATGGTTCTTGAAATGCTCGTCTATTCTAGGATGTCATGTGTTTATTTTCAATGTGTGCATATGCAAGGATAATTATCAATATTGGTATCCAATTACAGGCTGTGAGTAGCATTAAATGGGTTTCTAGATTTGAATGATTGCCATCAATGATATAATGAGGTTCTTGAATTATTTCACAAAATTGGATTTTTTTTAAATTTTAAAATAATTCGCGAGAAATGATAATATAGCAGGTATTATATAAAATCTATTTTTTTTATAAAACATTATTCTAAAATTTATTAAGAGAGATATTAGATCTAATTATGAACTAAGTTGCAAGTTTAGTTTTTATTAATTTTTACAAAATTTGAAGTTAAAACTAAAAGCTTTTTAGAGTAAAATATTCTCTCTTCCTTTAAAGATAGCTTAATTATACAATCATTCCTTATAAATTAAAAAAAAAAGTTACAACTAAATTCAATTTTTTAACTGAAGTTAGAGTTGATTATTATCTTTTGGTTAAATAACTTTTTTTTATATAATATGACTAAAATACCATTAATTTTATATATATGAGAAAATGATATTTTTCTTTCATTATTTTACTTCAATTATATTTTTTTGTTTTAGAAATATAATTACTTGAAATTTTTTTATTTTAAAAATATCATTACTTGAAAAAAAAAATTTCGTTTTAAAAATATCATGACTTAAAAAAATTATTTTTTTTTTGTTTTAAAAGCATCATTACTTAAAACTTTTTTTGTGTTTTAAAAATATCACGACTTGAAAAAAACTTTTTCTTTTGTTTTAAAAATATTATTACTTGAGGTTTTTTTCTTTTAAAAATATATTTACTTGAAAAAAAGTTCATTTTTTCTTTAAAAGTATCATTACTTAAAATTTTTTTTCTGTTTTAAAAATATTATTACTTGAAATTGTTTGTTGTTTGTCGTTTTGTTGGGTAAAATTGTTAATTATTCATCGTCTTAATGAGTAAATGTGTATTTTAAATAAATGTATTTATGTCATTCTAATTTATAATATTAGTTTTTTTAAAAAAGAACTTGAGTAAAATATTCTTATCAAAGTTAAGTTAAGTGAAATTATGTATAATTTTTTAAAATAGAAGTAAGGACTGCGTAATTAAGTATTTTTTAAGAAAGAATAGAGTATTTTACTCAATTTTTTATTTAAAATAAAACTCAAAATTCATTTAATGATAAGTCTAACATTTAGCATAGTTTTTTTTTTTTCTTGTTACACATTTGTAAATAAAAGCAAAAAGTTGTTTTCGAAAGATACAAGAGGACATATGATTTTAGGTTGTTTGTTACTGCGGAGAGGTTAATGGAATGTTAGGAAATATGGGAAATCGGCGTTGTTAGTTGTTGCAATCAGTGATTGAAGTTGGTTGGGGAGCAGTTAAGACTTAGAGGTATATTTTTATTATTATGTAGCTTTCCCAGTTCAAGTAATGGTCCTGACTCCTGCTGATACATGTGGGTGTGATTAGGAGAGACCAGAGAGCCTTTGAATCTCCCCTTAATGTATACGTAATCTGGTTATGGAGGGACAGGGACAGTCTCTCTCAGACAGCACATGTACATGTGATCCAGGTTGTGAACGTGGGACCATGTGAGTCTCTGTCTGTCTTTGTGGGGAACACAGCCATGTATCTTATTCTCTATCAATAAAATTCTAAATACATATATCCAAATATTCCAATCGTTCTTTCAGCTTCACCTTCCTCAATCCTCAATTCCCTCTCTTTTTCACTCTTAATAACCCTTCACTCTTTTCCACAAATCCCTCTCTGCTACTATGTTCACAGTTGCAGCCCTTTTGTTCTCAGTATTATATTCATTCAACTCAAACTATAACAAAAGTACAGAACATCAAACGTTTAACTCTTGGGTGAATGCAAAATAAGAAGTCTCCAAAAGTGTCACTTGAACTATGGTTCATGAATTAATAGTTTAAGTTGAGTTATAATAATTCTTGATAGGATATTAAAATTTCTATAACCAAGTTGTTAAAAATTGATTCACTGTTTCTATTGTTCTCGTCCTCATCCTTCCTGTAAATAAATTAAATTCAACAAAAAATATGATGGAACATTAGTGAAAAACGTGTTAAAAGCTATATTATATATATAAAATTACAAATGAAAATACAAAAAAATAAAATTATTACCCTAGAATTTGCTCTAATTGACATTCCATTAGACTATGAACAGATGATAAATATGGCTTGTTCAACAACTTGACTCGTCTGAGAAATTAAAAGAGCAGTTAGAAGAACCATGTGAAACCCCATTCTTAGATGGTAGTGGTGGGGACCTATGTCCTACTGCACCTCCCTTCAATACTTCAGGGTCTGCCCTAATTGAGGCCTCAAGGGGTTGAATCTCCCTGAGCATTGCAACGACGTCGTTCATAGTTGGACGGTCGTCGGCTCTGGTGCTGACACACAGAAATGACACAGCCAGAGTCTGCAGCATCTCATGATTTGTAGGGTCAGCCCTCCCTCTCAGCTTTGGGTCAAGAATGTCACATGGGTCCCCTTTGCTGGCTAAGTGGTTCCGGATCCACTGAACCATGTGTGCACCCCCTGGCAGAGTTGGGTCTAATGGGTGCCTTCCTGTTAGGACCTCAAGAAGAACCACACCAAAACTGTATACATCACTCTTCTCTGTGATACCCTGCATTGATGCATGCTCTGTTCATTTACCAAACAAAACAATAGAAATTAGTACTTTCTTTGGGGGGTGGGGTTAATTAAGTACTGAAAAATACCCAACTAATTAAATCACAACATAAGAAGTATGAACACTAATTTAGATTTTAGACAATACAATTTACAGATACAGTAACACAACAAAATATGAAGTGTTGTGATACAATTTGAAATATACATCACTCGTTGAGTAATGCTATTTATATAACTTTCATGTACAAATTGTACAAATTGTTGAGATAGTTGTATCTTAAATTAAGTAGTCTCGCTTAAACTTATTTTTATCAAATTTAGGTGCAGTCACTTCCACAGTTTGTGTAAGCAGCATTACTCAATTGAATTTATATAAAAAATCAATTATTATATGTGTATCTTATTCCATAATAGGATATTTCACTTTCCTTTTGGTGCCGCAATGAGACAATATTCTGGAATGGTTTGAGGCACTATTTTGAAATATAGTTTCTCTAAAGACAGCTAAACCAAATTATCCTTGGATAAAATGCATACCTGGAGCCATGTATCCGTAGGAACCAGCAAGGAAAGGTCTTTGAACTGGCTTGGACTTAGAACCACTACCATCACTAGTTTCATTTACAGTTCTTGCCAGGCCAAAGTCGGCAAGGTAAGGTTGAAAGCCAGGACCCAACAACACATTCATGGCTTTGACATCTCCATGCAATATAGCAGGCACACAGTCATGGTGCAAATAAGCAAGTGAATGAGCCACACCTAAAATAACGTCATATCTTGTCTCCCATTCAGCTCCTCCCTTACCTGAACCATGAAGCAGTGAGCTCAGGCTTCCATTAGGGAGATAATCATAAAACAGTAGCTTCAGGTTCTTATTGGATCCCCAACCCAGAAGCCTGATGATGTTCTTGTGTCTAACTGAAGCTAGTGTCTGAATCTCAGAACTGAATGCCCCAGATTCTTCTGATGACCACATCTTCTTTACTGCTAGTGTTTTTTCACCATTTGGAATTGTCACCCTGTACACAACTCCAGAGCTTCCAGTGCCTATCACATTGGCTGATGTCAAATTCTTGACAATGTCATCAATGGAGAATTCTAGCTTCTGATATAAAGTCATTTCCCAAGTGTCATTTTCCATCAGAGCTTTGTTGGCCATGTGAGTACGAAGCAAGACATAGATTGTGAGCAGTACTAGTACTGCACTGGTGCTTAAGAGAATGGATATTATGAATTTCATGGCTGATCTGGTGTCACCTTTGGTCCCCATTCTGTCTGCTGGGGTTAGAACACCACCGGTGATGTAGAGACCTTCATTTGCAGTGAGATCACTCAGAGGAAGTTTATGGAAAAATAGGGTGTCAGGCAATTTACCAGAGAAGCCATTGAAGGAAACATTTAAAGAAACAAGATTTTGAAGGTCAGAGAGAGCGTCTAGATTCCCTGAAAGCTTGTTGTGGGAGAGATCAAGCACTCCTAGTTTGGTGAGACTAGAGAACTGGGACGGGATTTCACCAGAAAACTGGTTGAAACTAAGATTGAGAGCGATTTCCAGTGAAGGAATTTGACCCACTTCCTTGGGAATTTCTCCAGAGAAACTATTGCTTCCCAAGTCTAGAAGTTGCAGCTTAGTGCAAGTTAGGATCTCTGCTGGAATTCTCCCACGAAGCTGGTTCTTTCCCAGGTTGAGTTTGGTTATTTCAGACAATGAACCAATGGAATGACTCAGTGAACCTGTTAGCCTGTTGTCTGAGAAGTCAATTAACTGCAGTCTTTTGGGTAAAATTTCTGGAACAGAACCAGTGAGACTATTTGAATGAAGATCAAGAAACTCAAGGTTTTGGCATCCAGAGAGTGTGGCAGGGATCTCCCCCACAAGATGGTTGCTGCTCATATCCAAGAAATTCAAACTCTTCAAGCCTCCAATCTCAGATGGAATAGTACCTGCCAGTTTATTGAGATTCAGCCTTAACCTGAAGAGACTTGTGCAGTTACCTAAATCAGGTGGAATAAAACCTGATAAATTATTGGAAACAAGCAACAGCTTAGTTAGATTTCTCAACCCAAATAGAGTTTTGGGTATTGGACCTATCAAATTGTTGTAAGACAGATCAATAGCCTGAAGATCCTGGCATTCTGAAAGACTTTCTGGGATTTTTCCTGTTAGTTTATTCTGCCAGGCAAAGAACAGAGTCAAGCTTTTCAAGTTGCCTATAAGAGCAGGAATCTCACCGGAAATGGCATTGTTATCAACTTCCAGTTGACTAAGAGAAGTGCAATTTGAAATGTCAGGAGGTATAATACCTGACAACTGATTAACACTCAGTTGAAGCTCTTGAAGATTTGAAAGCTTTCCAAAACTCCTTGGTATGCTACCTGTGAGAAGATTTTCTGATAAGTCTATGACTTTGAGCTCTGTGCATCTTCCAAGCTCTTCTGAGATTGTACCCACTATATTGTTCTGCCATAAAAGTAGACTCTGAAGCTTGCTGAGCTCTCCAATTCTTCTTGGTATTGGACCGGTGATAGAGTTCTGATATAAGTACAGGTTCTGCAACTCACTGCAATTCCCAATCTCTTCTGGAATTGAGCCTGAAAATAGAGTTGTGTAAATGGCTATGGTTTGAATTCTTTTTAGCATTCCGATTGAAGAAGGAAGACTCCCAGAAATGCTGGTTTCTGCAAGCCCTAACATGACCAAGTTGGTGCAGTTTCCAATCTCCCATGGCAGCTCACCCTTAAGGTTCTTATTCCCTCCAGCTCTGAATACTTGGAGCTTGCTTAAGGATCCAATACCCTTTGGAATTTCACCGTTGAGTTGATTATCATAGAGTGTCAAATTCACAAGACTTGATAGATTTCCAATGTTGGATGGAATGTTGCCTTCAAGGAAGTTTGTATGAAGAGATAAACTCTGCAGTTTGCTTAGCCTGCAAATTTCTTCTGGGATTTCACCCAAGAGAGAATTGTGACTAAGATCAATGAAAATGAGCTCTTCGTAGTCTCCTATTTCTTTTGGGATTGTGCCTGTGATATTGGTTGATGAGAGGACAAGAATCTTCAAGGACCTGAGAGACTGAAATTTTGAAGGCAATGAGCCATGCAAATCCACTGATTTCAAGTTTATCTCCACCACATCGCCTTTCAAGTTGCAGTACACCCCTAACCAGCTGCATGGATTTGAATCTGAAGGATTCCAAGATGCTAATGCATCTGCAGAACTGTTTAAACTGTTCTTCCATGCTAGAAGAGCTTGGCCTTGGTCATCAATGGAGTAACTGCATGAAAAGAGAAGAGAGTTTATTGAGAGAAGTAAAGAGACGGAGAAGATTTTGGGAGAAAGTGACGGATTCCTTAAGCTTCCAGGCATTGCTAAGAGAAGAGAAGGGGTGATCTGTTTTGGGATTGTAGAGGGGGAAAATCCATGTTTTGTTTATAGATGAGAGCAGAAAATCTGGACCCAAAAGCCAGCTTGTTTTTTAAATAATTGAAATAGGTTTTGTTGTTTAATAATTAATACGCATCTTGGGTTCTAATCTGTAAACTTTTCATTTTATAATAGTTCTTCATTTAACCTCTCAAGTAGTGGACTGAAAATGTCTGAATGTATCCTAAATTTTTTAGTCTGTGTTTCACCTGTCAGAGATGAAAATGGTGTAGCTGAAAATTATGTTAAAGAAATAAAATTTTCTCATTTTAGATCCCCATGTGGGCACTTATATTATATTATCTTGTTTTCTCCTTTATTTGGCCATTGTTTTTTCATCCTCATATGTAAGAATCATGAATTTAATAGAATATAATATTGTTATGTTTGGAGAAAAATAGATATAATGTGAGATTTATTATGTAATTAATAAATTTTACTTATATTTATTATTTGTGAGTTCATACCGTATTTATTTTTTTTAAATATAATATTATCAAAATAAATAATTCATATGATTGTCTCAAAAATAGTGATAGATGGTGAAACAATATTAAATAAGATGATAATTTCTTGGTGTGATTAGCTAGGCCCATTCGTGGTCCATCTCTTTTATGTGGCTGCAATTGATGAACCAGTCATGTGTCTCTTACCCATGTAAATGCTATACTTTTAAGTTTAGAACTACTCTCTTCTAAGAAGCTAGCTTACAAATTTGAATCAGATTTCAAAAATGCGAAAGGGTTCTATTAGTATGATTTGGGCCATTCTATAGGAAATATTGGAGTATCTTAATTTAAAAGGAACTAATGGTGATTGATTTTGGTTTATTTATAGTTTATTATCCAAGGATGGAATCTGAAGGAGAAGTGAAGTGCACATGGAAGTGAGGAATATGTGAAAAATATGCTTTTTCATAATCTGCAAATCTGGTCTTTTTACCATAAAGAATTCAAAAGAGAACAGAGAAAGAAAGGTATGGTGGCCTCAAGTGGAAGGGACAACACCTTCAACTATTAAATTGATTTAGAAGGGAATATGTTTGTTATACGTTTTCTTTGTTTCACATGATCATACTTTTCTGACAACAAAAATGTCTTCAGAAAGTTAAAGGCATGTTTGATGTTTGTTGTATTGTTATTAATTTAGTTTTCAAAAGCACTTAAAAGAGTGAAAAAGATTTTAGGTACAAATACCTCTAACCAAAAACTAAGATTTTACAATACAAGTTACTTAATTTGGTGCACTAATTAAAGAAGATTAAGACCCTTTAGAACAACATCTCACAATTTGCTGTTTTCATGTGTATTATGAATACTATATGATCTCAGAATCTCCCCTCTTGGTCCCATATGCTTCAATTTGTAGGCAGAAGAGAGAGTTTCAACCATAGCCATTCAACTTGAATCATTAAAATTGTAAACTTGGTTGTGAAATGGGGATTGGAAGGAAGCATGTTATAGCGTATGGAAAGAGATTATTAATAGATAAAGGAGGAGGAAATATTTGAAGGTAAAGAGGACGATGAATGAGCCAGAAGAGGGTAGGGTTAGGGTAGATATATAAAGGGACCAGGACGCCCATAACTGTTATTCAACACAAGAGACAAGAGACAAGAGACAAGAGACAACACCACCACCTATATTACTATATATATATATATATGTATACTCTCAAAATGGTCCCTCCTCCAATGCTCCAACCCACCACCATTTTATTCTTAAGTTTTCTTTGTAAAAACCCAACTCAAAATGGCTTTCCCATAACCGTAGTTTGTAACCTAAATATTAACATTAACACAGCATACCAGATACAATACAGATGCTGTGATATAACAAATTCAAGTGTTTAGGTATATTTTTTAATAATTCATAAAAAATAGTGCTCGTCTTTTAAAAAAAAATAAAGAAAAAAATAGCAAACCGGTGAACCAATTCAGTTTTGACTAGTTTATCGGTTTTTGATTGATTTTTTGCATGGTTGATTTTTAAGAATCAACTGGATTAACCCTAGGACCAATTTCTGATTTTTTCAGTTTGATCGGCTAGTCCAAATCTAATTTTTTATCATTGACATAAATTTTGATTCTCTTTTTATTTTTAAAATATTTAATTCTTTTATAAAAATATAAATATATTAATTTCTCTTTATTTCTTGATATTAAAAATATATAGTATATTTACATATTTATAAAAAGTTCAAATATTATTTTAAAGCCAATAAAATAATTCGGTATTATATTACTAAATTTTAAAAAAAAATTATCCTTTAAAAATTCTATTGTTCATACAAATGTGGAAACGTGTCGATTATATATAAATACGGATCCAAATCGTAATTTTGGATCTAAATCACATTCCTGGCTTATAGAATGCAGCAACTTCTAAAATAAGCCTTCTGCCACGTTCAGGAATAGGCATACCCCAATCACTGCAAAGATTTAAAAAGACAAACCTACAGGGGGCACATGCATAACACTACGCAACTCTTCTTTTATAATAGGGATTAATAATATAATATTTAATATTTTTAATGTTTATCTTTTTTACAAAAATATAAAAATTCTAATTTTTTTAGTGTTAGCATGTTGTTGAGTCAGCCATAATGAATAACCTTGTATTTGATGAATTGAAGGCTTGTTTATCAACATTAAGAATTTCCATTCTTATATTAAAATTTAACAAGTTTCCAGCTTCACTTAAAATTTCATTAAATTTTGAATTTAAACTTTTTAAAAATTGACAAAATCCAAACGAGCCGAATAATATGGAAACAGGCAGCTGCACAGGCTCTTGTTCGAGTCATCTTGACTTGCTAGACAGTCAGGATTGTAGATAAAAAGAGTTTAAAAAAAATCATCTTTTGACCAGTGTAGAAAAAAAAGGTTTAAATCATAATCATTTAACGTAAGTTAGATAATTAAGATTTAACGGAATATTGTGTAATTATAGATAATCACACAAAATGGTGATTCGAATAATATAATATGAGAATTTTTGTCGTTAGCATACGTGCAGTGGAGTGAACAATTGTTGAATTGGATTTAAATGATGTACACATTTTGATCCCAACAAAAATACAAGATGATAGATCCAAAATTAGATTTGTGATTGACATAATCAAATCCCATCAAACGGGTACCTTTGTTTCTTTCTAATTATTTGCCCAATTACTTTCATAATCCACCAGCTCCATCCATATCTTTTCTACAAAATTAGTCAATGAATGGGTAAATATGTTGGATAATAATAATGCTTTATAGTGGATTGATTAATTTAATTTTGTTTTGTTTTTGTTTTTTACTCCAATTTTGTCTTCCTCCCTCACTTCACTTTCCGTTTCAGACTTTTCAAAGTGCTCCGCTGACATAAGCTTTGTTTTCTGTGGCCTGTGATGGCCTGTGGCTTTCAATAATTGTATTATTAAAAGATATAACGTGTAGAAACATCGCTTGCTTATACATAATCTTCATATTAAATGTCAAATCATTGTCTCATCCCATTATTGCCATCCCAATATTTCCTTAATCCAGGGCTTTTCTTCCAAAATCACTTTCCCATGCTATAAATTATTACAGGCAATGGTTCAAAAGTGGGAGAAAGATCCTGCACCTACACTATAAAAGCCTTCCTTTTATTGAAGGGTGTCAATTAGGGTTGATCGTAACTTTTATGAATTTTGAGTTAAAAAAATAAGTCTTAAAAAATAAGTATTATTTTTGACCCGACTCGTTTAAGACTCGACTCGTCAAAAATTAGTCCTTAACAGGTCGAGTTGAGCCCTGTTAAATTTTTTTTTTATAAAATCTTGTGATAAACTAATAGTAGAGTAAAAAATGAATGAAAATTAAGTGAAAAATTTTAATATATTTTATGTAAGTTTTAATTTTTTTAATATTTATAAATTTTAATTTATGTTTTCTTTATAATAGTGTAATATAACTAATTTGTTAATTGAATTTCTTTATCATTGTGCTTGAAATGATATAGGAGTATGTATTATTTGAGAGCCAATCTGTGATAAATAATAGGAAGTTCCAGTTATATCTTTATTTGGATGAGGCAAAACTTGAACTTTATTTTTTTTAAGATTTAGATGTTTTGCAATATTGGAGGGTTATAGACATCAATTTTCAGAATTATTAAGGACGATATGTGATCTACTAAGTATTCTAATAACTACTGTGATTAGTGAATCGGCTTTTAGCATTGATGCACATGTTTTCAACAAATACCGATATTCTCTTACAGGAGATCATGTGCAAGCCCTTATCTGTACACGTAATTGGTTGTGAAATTTTGTGGAGATTAAATTTATAAATATATTATGGATTGATGATGTTTTGTTGTGAATAAAAATTTTACATAATTATTGAGAATTATTGATTGATAGTTTAGGTTTTGTTTTGTATGAAATTTTATAATATTTTATTTTTTATAATTTTTTATATGCTGGCCCATTAAAGCTCGTTTAATCATGTAACCCTGTAGGGTTAGGGCCGGGTTAGATTTTTGAAGCCCTTTTAATAAAATAACTTTTTGAGCCCAGCTCATTAAGGCTCGGCTCATTAAATATCGATCCTTTTTGACTCCCTTACTTTCATCCTAACCATACCACTTTCAACATGTCCAATTTTCTCCACCAGTCATCAATGATATTTTAAAATAATGTTACTTTCATAAATTATTTATAAATTTCACGAGGTAACTTTTCTTTTCTTTCCACACTCTCCCTTTCAAGGGAGAAAATAAATTATCTTTCTCAAAAATGTTGTGACAAAATTATTTCAAGAGTAACATTTATCCATATTTCGAGGCATTTAGTTATTTGTACTTTACAAATTCTCATTCGAAAGATATTATATTTTAAAATAATACTTCATAAAATTTAAATCTTTTTCTAATGTTTCATATATTTTTATTGATGTTTTAAGATGTTTTATTGTACATGTTAATTTAGTTTTTAAATAATTAAAATTAATTATTTAAAAATTTTAAAGTTTTAATTACCTAGAACATTAATATACTAGGTTTCTTCTATGTTAATCTTAAAGTATTCATATTTAAGAGTGGCTTTCGATTTGTTTAATTTTTATAAATTTTATTTCGAGAAGTAATATAAAAGAATATAAAAATAATTGAAAAAAAGTAAAAAAAAAATCAAAATAATTTTGTTTTCTCTTTCTTTATTTTATTTTTTGATTTATTTTTAAATACTTGTGCTATACATCTTTTTAATTTATTTTTTACATATTTTTAGATTCTTTTAAATTATTTCTTAAAATAAAAATTATAAAAAAATCAAAATCAAAATTTTTATTTTAAGAAATAATATAAAGGATTTAAAAATTCAAAAAACATAAAAAAAAATTCAAAAAAAATTCAAAAGATAAGTATTAAAAATAATTTAAAATATAAAGTAGAAAAACAAAAAAAATAAAAAATAATTTTTTTTACTATTTTTTTTATTTTTTTCAAATTTTTTTTATATTCTATTAAATTATTTCTTAAAATAAAAATTATAAAAAAATTATAAAATTATAAAATAAAATTTAAAAATAATAAAAAAGCTACTCTGGAGTATGGATACTCCAGAGTAGCTTAGAAATCCCCCATCAAATATACTAACCTCTCATGACTAACATGAATCAGCTCTGCTTTGTAATAACCAACCATACCAAAAAGAGGAAGGCCGAAGAGAAAGCAATGGGGTTCGGTATTTCAATCGGACAGGGGCAAATTGTTTCCATGGGCAAATTGGTAAGATTCATAAACTGATGTAACATTAAACCCCTAATAGTACCAACCAACTAATCAGCATCAAAGTCAGTTGAGGATCAAGTGACCAAATTACGTTGTCTGGGAGACAAATGGTGGTCATAGTATTAGAGTTTGATTGGCATGCCCACAAGAGAGGATGTCGTAGTCCTACTTCTAATTTTTTTACCTTCATCTCTGGCCTCTGGTTGAAAAACTGACCTTCATTGCAAGGTATTTCACAAAAATATACCTACATCTCCTTTTCAAGATAGCAGATGGGTCCGTGGAAACAACGTTGGATCTCTGAAATTATTGGTTCACAAAGGCTTCGGATTACACAGAAGCAGAACCAACTTATACAGATTTGTAGAAGGTTCAAAAATCAGAAAATACTTAAGTACTATAATGCAAGTACTTGACCATCATCTCCAGTACTCTCAATTTAACCAGCTTTAATTGAATGGGAAACTTGGGCTCCCTGCTTAGTGTTAAGCCATCCTTTTTTCTTTTCTCCCCAGGCTTATGATTATGAAATTTGGTGGAAAGTTCGTTTACCACTACCTGCTTTAGTACTTTTCACTTAATCAGCCATAATTTTTAAAGGGTACCTCCAGCCCCCCTTTCGGTTCTTTCCGTCAAGTTTTGCTATTAACATGAATACATTGCAGATTGCCAATCACGGGCACATGTATCATCACCTATGTCAATAACTAATTAAAATAACCAACACGATATAATGTGAGGCTTTTGTAAGCCAAAAGATAACAGTTTCCCAAAAACAAGGAAAACAAACTCCACAAGAAAAAGGAGGGGGGGCGGAACAGGAAGAAAGCAAAATTCTTCTGCAGCCCATTGATCAGACAATGTTCATTTGCAATTAAAAACTTGTGGCACAAAGGTAAATGAATTTTCTCTTTCAGAAGTGGCAACAAACATTGAAATCTCAGAAACAATTAGATGATACTTCAACCTCAAGTCAGTTCAAAGCTTCGACTGAGATACCTTACGAGACAAATATACAAGTCAACTAACATATAGACAAAGAGCTGACCTCACCTCCCATTAACCAAAACATGTCACCTCCCAAAACATTTCAGTATTGAGGAGGTAAGAGCAGATGTCAAAAATTTCATTCCAGCAGATCCACCGGGAAAATACGATATAGCATAATACCCAAGTGCCAGAACCTATCAATTTCAATGCAATATTGGATAGTTTTAGAAAGAAATAATAATAAGAATAAATAAATGCATAAATCTGTAGGATAGAGCTATTCCGCTATTTCCACTCCCCCAGTGGCTGGAATATTGTTATGAGACTCTCACACCCATTACATATATCTGACCACCAGCATCTCTTAAATTCATATTACGCACTCTCCTAGATCAAAGGAATAATAGCTGTTATAAACACAAAACTATACTCAAAGGATTTGCACATATTTTAAATTAACAGCAAATGTTAACAAAATTATGTGTCATACACGAAAACTCTTCCTTGAAGTGTCTATGTTCCATATTAATAACATAAGGGGCAGAGACAAAGCAAAGAATAAGCATTTTAAGGATACATGAAACTTATACCTGTATAACAGAGAATAACACAGAGAGAATGTAGCTGTGAAGCACCATTGATACATATATGGTACCGACCATACTGCCTATAAAACCCAATGTGAAAGGGAGCCTCTGAAATATACCACAACAAGAGACAGAGTAAGAAGAAAGCATCCAACACATGCAATCAAATCAAAGAGACTGTTCCTCTAGAAATCCAAACAGCAGACTAAAGCAACCATATCCCAACTGGTCAAGTTATTTTATCAACATGCAATAAGCATAAAATAACAGATAATAAAAAATTCCAGCAAGGTACCTCCTTCGACAACATGTGGGCAAGCTGATTCTTTGGACCCTTGAGAGCAAAGAATGATCCAATAATAGATCCACACCCAAGAGTAAAGCATATGGCAAACTTTTGGGGCAAAACCACCATGACAGGCAGGAACAAGGTAAATGCAATGAATACAAAGAAGACCCCAGTCGCCAGAAGCAAACCAAAATACATGAGGGCTTTCCCGGAAGGAACATTACTGGTGGCAGACTGCAGGTTGCCAGGTATATCTCTCACATTCTTAGAAACCCTAAACAATCATATAAGACAAATTGATAACTACTTGATGACATTATTTAAGGCAAAACAATTCATTGTGAGTATTATAAACGGATTCCACCCAAAATGTTCCTTCACAATTATGTAGGTAATCCATCCTCTAATGAGAGCTTTTTAATGCAATTTATACCATTAAAAATAGGTTAGAAGAAGCATATCACTGACTTCTGTCACATTTAGATAAGGCAGACAAGAACAGCTGCCTTTTCGACATACAATTGAGATGGAAGCTCTTATCCAGTCTGCTTAGATATTTGCATATTTATAAAAAGAATGCTGGTTTAGTCTAAAACTCAACAATAAGAAGTTATATGATCTTAAAGTAAATGGCATGACTCATGATAGAAAAGCAAGAACAGAGAGAAGTGAAAGAAAATATTCATATGTACATGTATATGATTGATTTAATCAAAATGAATACTTCACATATAATAGCCATGACATGACCAATTTACTGAAGATAGAGAGAGAGCTCTTTTAGATCATAACTACTACATGAAAACACCAAGCTAGAAAGTTGAACTTTTTTCTAGCGTTTTCTTCAACTTCTTTGTGTACTAAACTGTAATAATTGGACTTTTCTAATATTTTTGCTCTGATTCACTACTTTAGAATTATTTACAGAAGATAATGATCATCTTTTTTAATTTTGACAGAAACATAATAACTAGACTCTTTCTATCCACAGTTCTCCATTTATAGAGTATATTGTAACTTGTAAGACCAAGGAATTCATATGTTTAAATTATGTCACCCGTACAATTTTTGTACAGGGGAGGGGATGAGGGACTATTACAGCATAAACTAATGTATCTTAAATATAAGTATAAAAATTGGCTATCAAGGTTCAGCTCAAGTGGTTGGGAGAGCAAGGTTTCGGATGGAGGTCCAAGGTTTAATTTCAATGTACCAATGAATACTACAAAATTTTCGAAAATCTCGGGGACCAATTTAGCCACTGCCACTACTTACAACACATGTATCTCGGTATTCTCATCCTTGCTAAACTCATTTAAATATCTCCTGTTAACAGCCTAATTCTTTATAACATAAAGTATAATAGGATTTATGTGAAGAATGATAAATTTTAACTTCTAGCTTCAAGGATATCTTTCAATCACAAAAACTTTCTATGTCATTCTCCCTTTCATCTAGCAAGCCTTCTATCCTCTTAAAACCTCACAACTTCTGGAGTCACTAGACCTTACTTTGTCTCCTACCGCAACTGAATTTACACTTCATCTACTTATTCTAAGACATCTAGATTCTAGAAAGATTTAAACCTTAAAATAGAATTAACTCTGCTATTTAGTCTCATCAATTAGTAGAATATCATCTGCAAAAGATATGCATCAAGGGACATCAGTCTGTTTAGTTACGTTATGCCCACCTGTCTTCAAGGTAAAATGGTAAAATCTAAAGCAAATTGTTAAAATAGACCCACAATAACAGGGCATTTACTCATGAGAACCGAAATTCTATTTTTCACACAAGTTATGACACCTTAGTTTAATCGAATTTACTTAAAAGGGACGAGTTTCTTTTCTAAAACCCAATTGACTACCTATCAAAAGATCAATAAAATCAAATAAAAACCTATTGTTGTCTCTAAATATTAAATAATAACGAGTTCTAAGAAAATCAATCCTAAGGAGAAATAAAACTAAAAAAGCTCTTCTAATTATTTCAACTACAATTAATAGCATAATTTACAACCTCACTACGGCCAGTATCACGTACAAATCACCAGATCATGCATATAATCTCACGAATATGCATTTATATTCAGCTACAATCAAGTCATCATACATATAATCCAAAAACAATCACAGATCAGTAAAGTTCAAAGAACCCATCATACAGCTAGCTCCAAAAAGCATACTAACAAAAACCCATAATCAGATTCAAATTAATGTACATAGATACATATAAGAAGTAGCGGGGATAGCTTACACGCTGAAGGTGCCCGTGACTGTGTCGTTGGCAGACCTAACGGCAGATTCGAGATCGAAACCGATAACCGAATCGGAGTTTTCCTGCGTAGATTGTGATGATGCGTACGAATTCCAGTCGGCCAACAGAGAGGACGAGGGTTTCTGCTGTTCGTCACTGTCAGTGGCCTGTGAGAACCATCCCTGAGTCATTTTCTGCATTTTTTTCTACTATTGCTTTCTCGGCTCCCAAACCCCCAAATCAGGACAGTAAATCAAAAACAAAATATTATAGCATTCCTCCAAGAAAGCAACTTTGTTTGGTTTGTTAGAAAGAAAGAAAATTTGGGGGGCGCCTCACTCTGACTCTCTGTATAGTGAATATTGAGTAGTTTACGAATTAAGGAGTTGGATGAGCGCTGCTAA
The DNA here is from genome assembly GCA_034509205.1 of Ceratonia siliqua. Classification (NCBI taxonomy): domain Eukaryota; kingdom Viridiplantae; phylum Streptophyta; class Magnoliopsida; order Fabales; family Fabaceae; genus Ceratonia; species Ceratonia siliqua. The sequence goes on along the minus strand of JASKGM010000011.1, from coordinate 7,156,800 downwards.
GATTATGGGGATGATGCTGGGCTTTTCCACAATGGCAAAATGCTGACATTTTTTTTTCTTTTTTTAATTCAATATTTATTATTTAATAATAAAATTTTGAGAGAATTTAGTCTCTTGCGTTAAACTAGTACATTGGAATATGTCACACACAACTTGGGACTAACCAACTAGAATTTGAAAGAAAAAAAAGTTCATTTAGTTTTATAATTTACTTCAGTGTATAAATTTATGTTATAAAAATCTATATGTAGAATTATGATTTTGTTTTCTATTCATTCACTTTTAATATTTATTATTTTAACATCTTTCTTTTTATATATTTTTTATATTTTCTCTCATATTTATTATTTTATTATTGTTTATTAATTATTTGTCTATCATATTTATTATATTTTTATAATAAAAAATAAAATATGGAAGGGGTGTGAGAGGCAAATGTGATAAAATATCATTTCTCTTGTTTTAAATGTAAAACCTGTCTTAATCAAGGAACTAAATTATTTCTCTTGTTTTAAACGTAAAACCTGTCTTAATCAAGGAACTAAATTTTGTGTTGTTTCGGTTGAAACGAACGAAAAATTTCGATTTCGTACGAAACCGAAACAAAATATCATTTCAATTTCGAAATAGTAACGAATTGTAAGATTTCGATTCGTTTCGGTGAAAATCGACCAAAACGCACCAAAACAAATCGAAACGAAAAAAAAAGAAAGATGGATTATGATAATTTTTACTGCTTTCATATGAGTTGGATTGATTATTGTGACCATGTGGAGAGACATTATCAATTTCCTCTTAGTGGACGTTTAGTACCAGATTCTTCTAACTTTCCTAGGAATCACTAATTGAGAATCTGATTTTCTTGCGTTTGGTATAGGGATTAAAAAAATTTTCTCAGGTGGGGAGTAATATTCTTAGATTCCCACCTCATAGGAAAATTTTGAGTTATAAATGACAATTTTACCATTCCTCACAAATCATCATACCACAATTCCAAACCCCAAATTATAAATCCTATTTTTATTTTTAATTGATTCAAACTGTAATTTGCCTCATAGACATATTTGCATTAAGTTATATCCATATTTTGAATATTTACCTCATAGACATTCTATTGTTAATTGATTCAAACTGTAATTTACATTAAGTTTTGTATATATCACATGTTGTCAAAATTTATTAAAACTAATTACATTAATGTTATTTGAATGAGAATGTAATTATTCAATATTATGTTATCTAATTATATATATCTATATTATTATTATCATGTTAAAATTATTTCTAATTGAAAAAAATATTATTTAAACTTATTCGAAATATTTTTTAAAAATTATTCTGTTTCCATGAAATTTTTGAGATGTTTCAAAATGTTTCCATTTCCTGAGTCGCTGAAACAGTACCTCAAAACAAAATTTAATCTTAATCAATAACAAAAACCTCTCTTGTTAGCAGCATATTTTGAAAAAAAAAAAAGATTTGAGAGGGCAAATATTGTTTTAAAAATTTATTTGCGAAAATTTTAATTTTAAGAGGATAAAAAAATTTCAAATAAAATTATATAAAAACATTTTTATTTTATTTTTTACTTTTTAGTACTAATTAAGTGTTTTTTATATCATATTTTTAATATTTAGATTTTTTTTTTGAAATTTTTAGTTAAATAAACATAATTTTAAAAAATACTGTTGAATAAAAATATACTATAGAAAGTTATGTTTAATAAATAAAAAAACATAATAATACAATAAAAAGACACAATAATTCATTAAAAAGATATCATGGTTCATTGAAAAATATAATAATTCAATAAAAATATAAAATAATTTAATAAAATGTTATAAATAAAAAACTATTCATAAGAAAAAATGTTACTTATACAATCTATTTTCTCTCTATTCACTTTCTTTTATATATTTAAAAAAAATTTAGGAAAAAATAATATCATTGTAAAATATTATTCTTCGGGTATTTAGATAAATACTATAAATGTATTTGCTTGAACTCGAACTAGTGGCAAATAATATTTTAAGAACAATGTTTTATACATATTCTAAGCATACAAGTTTATATTTTCATCTTCAATCATTTTAATAGTTTATTTTACATAAATTTCATATTATATCTATATCTTTTTAAACATGACATTGGGCTATTTAGATGAGCTTAAAAAAAAATTCTATAATGATGCTTTAATTAAAAAAATTATTAAAAATATGTTATATTTATATTTAAATGTAATAATTAATAAATAATTTTAAATTATAAAAAATATAAAAATACTTTTAATTGAAGAAGAAGAGACCCCAATGATGTTAATTAAGAAATATTAAAATAATATTTTTATCTACAAAATTGTATTAAAAAATAATCAATCATTATTATTTTTCATTTATCATATAAATTTTTATTTGAAAATATAATTTTTAATTTAAGAAAAAAATATCATTTTATATTTTTTGGTTGCTTGTACTTTTTTTTTTATAAACTCAAACAATATTTTCCCTCAATAAGTATATATTTTTTTTAAAAAAAGTGATTTTTCTAAAACAAAGCTCATCCACGAGGGGAACTAGGTCGGATAATTAAATTTTTTTTATGAAGTTGCTTTAATTAAAATAACTTTTATGAGAAGTATAAGTTATTTTAAAATTAAATATAATAATTAAAAAATATTTTTATATATTATTTTTAATAATTTTATCAATCATTAAAATATAATTAACTATTATTGTGTTATTTATTACATAAATTTTTATTTAAAATTAAAATTTATAATTTCAAAGAAAAAATTATTTTATTTTTTTTGGCCTCTTACACATTTTTTATAACCCCATTCTTTACAAAAAAAATGTATTTTTCTCAACAAAAAAAAGTTTGTCGGGTCCTAAATTCCTAACTACACGAGTACATTACGTAGGCCTAGTACATCACCTTGTAAAAGCTTAAATTTATTTTTTGTTAATTTTTTTATAATATTTATTTATTTTTTAGTTATAGTAATTTTTTTGAAAATTTTTAAGATGTTTATATATTTTTAAAAAAATTCGTATCTTTTTTTCCAAATTTTTAATTTTTTTTAAATTGTGTGATTCTTTTTGTTGTTTTATTTTTTAAATAATTAATTTATCATTATTTAAAAATAAAAAACAAAATTAATTCTTAAAAAAAATTAATTTTTCCTACGAACTCATTTTAGAACAATAGGAGAATGTTACCCTTATTTTTCATGTCAAAATAAGTTTTTAATGCTATTAGTGAACTATTCTAAGTTTTTAATATTATAATCAGATGATGTTTATATAAGTTTAAGTTTAAATTCAATTTATTTTAAGTAAAAATAAGTTTGAATATATTAAAATTTGTTTCGGACAATCTGTACATATATAACCAATAGTTGAAAATTATATCTAATTAAAATTTGAAAGAAACACAAAATTACATTTGAAAATTCCTATTAAAATTTAAAACCATATTATAAAAGCATAAAGTGCACAGAATTATTAATCATTTTACAGGACAGAAGAGAAGCATTGTTCTACTATAAAATTGAAATACAATTGGTCAATTTCTTGTTTCCTTAGCAACTAAGTAATATTCCTAAAGAATAATTGAATAAAAAATAAGCAATGCCAACAGCTTTGAACAGAGTTTTAAATAGTAAGAAGAGAAGAGACAACTTTTATTTGCATGAATCTTTGAAGTTGTTATGGGATCAAAGGAAGTCTTGAAAGTGTTTTCCAGTAGCCTAAATCCATAACTATTTTTTTTAATAAATATCGGTTAAAATGTAAAAAATTCCTTAAGAAATTGTGCAATTTATTCATTTATATTTTAAAAGTTAATCAGCCATATATTTTAAATATTTAATTTAACTTCACCATTAACTTTTTCCTTAAAATAATTTATCCTAATGAATTATAAAAATTACACATATATAAAGTATTATTCACATGTTAAGATCAAAAAATAATTATTTGGATTTAAAGGTGTGGAAGTAAAGTTATTAGCAACAAACAACATTTGGAAAACTTTAATTATTCACCGTCTCTTAAAATAAATATTAAATAACTACTTATTATTATTTTTTAAAAAATAAAAAAATTAAAAAGACAATAATAATATCAAATTTGGTCAAATAGTTAAATCCAAACATAAATATCTTAATGTAGATGCTGTATTAAATAAATTTTGTGAATGTTGTAATTTATTGTTTATGTAAGAATAATAATAATAATACTCGTTGGTAAAACAAACTTAAAAAGAAAAAAAAAAGACCTACAATCCAACATATGTCATTTGCTAAAAAAATATAATTATTAAAAATATTTTTAACTTCTTAAAAACATTATATTTTATAATGGTATGTATTTTTTTATTTAATATCATTATAATAAGAAAATAGATTTCACTCAATATTATTAGTATGGCAGCATTATTTGAGTGGTGTCTAATAAATCCACAATTGCTTTTAAGGGCGTTGATTTTGATGATAACATAATTTTGATTTACTTCTTTTTTTAATATTTAATATTTAATATTAATTAAATATTTTGATATCATATATTTTTTAAAAAATTTTTAAGATTTTTTTATATTTATTGTATTATCATTTATTATTTTTTTGAATTTATTTTTTATTAATAAAAAAGTTTTTAAAAATTAAAAAAATTAAAAAAATAACTAATTAATATAAAGAAATAAAGATAAAAATAAATTAAGTTTTGCTATCTCTTCCATTTTAGACTGTTTTCCTTTTTTTTTAAAAAAAAATGTATATACTTGCCTTAATGCGGTCGATAACGTCGAGCGAGAGTAAAAGTCCAAGCAATAGGAAACTGTAATCCAACGGCTGTAAATGAACAAAACTAATTCAAAGGCCAGTTGGTGCACCAGAAGTCCTGTGGTTGTGGGGCCGTAGAATGCGATGGGGCCTCAACGTCCTCTTTTCTCTTCACAATAGTAGTCATAGGGAAATCGAAGGATCTAGAAACCCTAGCCAGCGTTTCCTATATAATGCTTAGTTTCCCTTCTTCCTGCACATTCTGATTTCTCACTCACTCCTCCGTCCCTCCACAAAACCCTAATTTCTCCTTCCTCGCTTTTTTCGAGAGGTAGATAGATCGCTAATGGCGGAGACCGAAACGTTTGCTTTCCAGGCTGAGATCAACCAGCTTCTCAGTCTTATCATCAACACCTTCTACAGCAACAAAGAGATTTTCCTTCGTGAGCTCATCAGCAATGCCTCTGACGTACGTTTCTTTCTCCCGTTTTCTTGTTTAAGCAATTATTGCTTACCTTGCTACTCGTTTTTACTTGCTTCTAGACTGTATTCATGATTTCTACTTGATCTATGTGTATCTTAAATTATATATCCTGATTGGGTTTTTATTTTGTATGTCTATTGTTTGTAGATTGTATCAAATTGTTTGGTTGTTTATTGTGCTTTTTGTTGATTAATTGTTCGTTTTGTACTTGAACACAGTGAGGCTTGCACCCCTGTTTTAATGTATTAAACAATTAATTGTGCTATGAAATTTGCATGCGGTTACATAGGTAATTACTGATCGAAGTAATTATTGAAATTTTGTACTGATGTTTTTACCCAGAATTCCCTACCTTCGAAGTTTTCATTGTTTTTCCTGAAAAATAGGATGTTTGGGGTTATCTGTAAGATTGAATAGAATACTCGAAATTCATGTTTTTTTTTCATGTAAGTTTTTTGACTTATCCTCTACCTCCCTAAAACCTTACGTCAATGGAATTTATGGTCATGGGATTCATCTGAAGCTGTTCTCTTTTTGTTTGGGGGGCGGGTGAATTCAGGTGAATTGAAAATTTTTAATTTATGAATTACAATCGTTTTCAACTATTCACGTCTGAAATGTATGTTGTATTTATGGTTTCTTTGGGCATGAGTGTTTAAGTTATTACTTTCCAACGTTGAGTTTGTCCTGAGTCTGTCTTCTGTTACTCTGTGATGTTGTAGGCTTTGGACAAGATCCGATTTGAGAGCTTGACAGACAAGAGCAAGCTTGATGCCCAACCAGAGCTGTTCATACACATTATCCCCGACAAGACAAACAACTCACTGACCATAGTTGATAGTGGTATTGGCATGACTAAAGCTGGTAAGATAGAACAAGCTGTGAATCTTGGTGAAATTAGTTTGTATTAATTTCTATGAAGGTTTATTGTTTCTTATAAATGATTTGAACTATGTTATTCCAGATTTGGTGAACAACCTGGGTACCATTGCTAGGTCTGGAACCAAGGAATTCATGGAAGCCCTGGCTGCTGGTGCTGATGTGAGCATGATTGGACAATTTGGTGTTGGGTTCTACTCTGCTTATCTTGTTGCTGAGAAGGTCATTGTTACCTCAAAGCACAATGATGATGAGCAGTATGTTTGGGAGTCCCAAGCTGGTGGGTCATTCACCGTTACCAGGGACACATCTGGTGAGAATCTTGGTAGGGGAACTAAGATGACTTTATACCTCAAAGAAGATCAGCTTGAGTACCTTGAGGAACGTCGTCTAAAGGACTTGGTTAAGAAGCATTCTGAATTCATTAGCTACCCAATTTCTCTATGGATTGAGAAGACTACAGAGAAGGAGATTTCTGATGATGAGGATGAGGAAGAGAAAAAGGAAGAGAAAAAGGAAGAGGAGGGTGAAGTTGAGGAAGTTGATGAAGATAAGGAGAAGGAAGAGAAGAAAAAGAAGAAGATTAAGGAGGTATCACATGAGTGGTCCTTGGTGAACAAGCAGAAGCCTATTTGGATGAGGAAGCCTGAAGAGATCACAAAGGAAGAATATTCTGCTTTCTACAAGAGTCTTACTAATGATTGGGAAGAGCATTTGGCTGTCAAGCACTTCTCTGTCGAGGGTCAACTAGAGTTCAAGGCTATCCTCTTTCTACCCAAGAGGGCACCTTTTGATCTCTTTGATACAAGGAAGAAACCTAACAACATCAAATTGTATGTCCGCCGGGTCTTCATTATGGACAACTGCGAGGAGTTGATACCTGAATATCTTGGCTTTGTTAAGGGTATTGTGGATTCTGAGGATCTTCCACTCAACATTTCCAGAGAAACGCTGCAGCAGAACAAGATCCTGAAGGTCATCCGTAAGAACTTGGTTAAAAAGTGCATTGAACTTTTCTTTGAAATTGCTGAGAACAAGGAGGACTACAATAAATTCTACGAGGCCTTCTCTAAGAACCTCAAACTTGGTATTCATGAGGATTCTACGAACAAGACAAAGATTGCCGAATTGCTCAGGTACCACTCCACTAAGAGTGGTGATGAGTTGACTAGCCTCAAGGACTATGTAACTAGGATGAAGGAAGGTCAGAGTGATATCTATTACATCACTGGTGAAAGCAAGAAGGCAGTTGAGAACTCTCCGTTCTTGGAGAAACTAAAGAAGAAGGGGTATGAGGTTCTGTTCATGGTTGACGCCATTGATGAATATGCTGTTGGTCAGCTTAAGGAATTTGAGGGAAAGAAGCTGGTCTCTGCTACCAAGGAGGGTCTGAAACTCGATGAGAGCGAAGATGAGAAGAAAAAGAAGGAAGAACTGAAGGAGAAATTTGAGGGCCTCTGCAAGGTGATAAAGGATGTCTTGGGTGACAAGGTTGAGAAAGTTGTGGTATCTGACCGTGTTGTTGATTCACCCTGCTGTCTTGTGACTGGTGAATACGGATGGACTGCTAACATGGAAAGGATTATGAAGGCACAGGCATTGAGGGACAACAGCATGGCTGGCTACATGTCAAGCAAGAAGACAATGGAGATCAATCCCGAGAATCCCATTATGGAGGAGCTGAGGAAGCGAGCTGATGCTGACAAGAATGACAAATCTGTGAAGGACCTTGTTCTGTTGCTCTTTGAAACTGCTCTCCTCACCTCTGGGTTCAGCCTTGATGATCCCAACACCTTCGGTAACAGGATCCACAGGATGCTGAAGCTTGGTTTGAGCATTGATGAGGACGCTGGTGAAGCAGATGCTGACATGCCCCCATTGGAGGAAGCTGATGCTGATGCTGATGCTGAGGGAAGCAAGATGGAGGAAGTCGATTAAATTTGACGTAATTTTATTTTCTTTAAGTAGCGTATTTATATTTTGCTGATGGAGGTCGTAGTGAGGATCCGGGACAGTCTTATCGTTTTGCGATGGTTTTTTGTTGCTTTTTATTTTGGAATGCTAGAAGTAATTCGCCTGGATTTAGAAATCTTATTACATTTTAATTTTTATGGCCTGATAATCATATGGTCAATTCTGGTCTGTCCTCTGGTCATAATTCTGTATCTCTGCTATTTGTGGCCTGTTTTGAGGCAATGATGTCCTTTGGCGATATATCGTGGCACTGGTGGTTGAGACTAGTCTCGCTATATTTAGGAAGGATCATAATATAAAGAAAAAATTTACTTTTACATAAACTTTCCACACAATATCTCACAAAAGTAATTTGTAATTGCTTCTCAACAATTTTTTTTTTCTGAGAAATGTTTTTTATATGAATTGTAACTCTCACAAAATTGATTTTTATGAAAATGAAATAGAAGAAGTAATGATAATTAATAAGAGGAGTATTCTTTCTTTTTTCTGTTACATGCATAATAATATGTCTTTACATAATTTTAAAATTTAACTAACTATTCATTAATTACATATTTATGTATTTTTAATTTAAGATATATAATTTAAAAACGATTGAATTATCTAAAAACATATTTATTTATTTTAAATAAATAATAGTAATTTTAACATATAATTAAATTAATTTTAAAAATAAAAATAATAGGTAATTAAATAACAATATAATAACTGCGCATGTAAATAATTATTAACTAACTACTTTAATTTTTTAAAGAGCCAAAGTAAATTCCTACATTTATATTTATGAAGATGGCGTTTCTGTGAACTTGTGAATGACAGACATTAAACAATGTTAATAATTCCTTTGAGCTTCCAAATTAGAGCATGAGAAGTATTTGTAACTGTCTGAACTAATCTTTAAATTCTATGCTTCTCCCAGCTTCCACTGACAACTGATTGGTTATTATATATCAAACAAAAATGAAAAATAAAATTGACATTCAGAAAATGACTAACACGTGTGTTATTTGAGTTCTTCAAACTGAAATTGTATGCCATGGAATTCCACCAGCTTCAATTTTTAAGATTAAGATGAACTTGAAGATTTAATCCCTATCTATTATCATTTTTTCACTCTCCACTGTCATAAACCTTTATTGTAACTAAAAAGAAAATGTCTATTGGTACCTCACATTTAAGTTGGGTCGTCTTTTTTCTCAATATTAAGGAAAACCCAAAATAATATTGTAGAGTATAACTGGATTTAAATGTTTTTATATTAGTAATTAATACGACATTATTACATTATAAAAAAAAATAAACACTCAATAAATATAAGGTAATTGCTATACTAAAATATACCTTCTCACCTCTTTATTTTTTATTTTTTAGTATTAATTGATTGTTTTCTACATTATATATTTTTAAAAACTTTTATTTTTTTAAAAATTTTTTACTTTAAGAAAAATAAAATTCTAAAATAATTATTGAATAAACAATATAAAAAGTGTAAAAAATTTCAAAATTCTCAACAATATCAAAGATAAAAAATAATTAAATAATACTACAAAAAAATATGAAAGGTAGAAAGATGTACATCATTGTTACAACACCAAAAGTAATGTTGTAGCATAATAATCACTTAAATATAAATTCATAAATAAAAATAAAATTAAGACATTAATTGAGTGATAAATTTCACATATTATCTCTTTCTCATAATATAAAAATGTCACGTTAATTACTCACCATCAAGATGATTTAAATCCAGTTAGACGACAGATCTCCAAACATGGATGTTGCAGATACATGTACGATGAACCAAAACGTCCCTCAAATAATATACTTAAAATTACTACGTTCGTGTTATCTAAATTGGGACAAAAGGGAAAAAACAAAACAAGCGACTATGGCTATAACTATAAGGTTTCAATTTCATTCTCTGCAAAAAAACAAGAGCTGACGTTGTTACACTTTTAGATGCAAATGAATCAGATTCTTGGCCCCATGAAAAATACCGCTAGCCCAAGGATTCCGACAGTCGACGGTTCTTTCAAACCCACTGAAATCCGAAACCACAATACGATCTGCAAGTTTTTCGAGCAATAAATCAAATGTATTTTGGATAAGTTTAGCCACTGAACAAGAATCCAAAAATCCAAAAATCTTCATCTTCAAAGATGTAACCAAAGCAAGGTAGTAAGCAAAGCTCACTGCTACGTGTTTTTTCACATAAGAGGTGGCACTGAAGCACACAGGCAAATAAACCACAGGCGACTATCAAAATGATTGATTAAGAACTTGAGATTCAAGTATCGTCCACTTGTGAATGGAACACAAAGCTTGGGAATGTTGTGGTGATATCCCTGCTCAAACATATGAACAAGTGATAATTTTGGTTAGTACTCTCCAGTTTGGAGAGGAGAGTATCCTCAGAAAGTTGACTTGACAGAGTTACAAATGATGTCAAATATACATGCAGTATAGAAATTATATTTGGGACATTACTTGAGATATTGAAGGGTCATATTCTTCAGAAGTGATGGATGGCGCAAAACAAGGTTTCTCCACTCCTCCTTGTCAATCTTACCATCATGCTTTGTATCTGCTTCTTCAAAAGTCTGAAGAAATCCAAAATTAGGAGGTGAAACTACTTAGTAAATTGTCAAGACAAATAAAAAAGAAAGAAAAGAGACTCTGAAGACTCTTGTACACAACCAGCAGAAAAGAAGTAAAGCTCAGGAGAAAAGAATGGGGAAGCACCTTGTCAATTATACTTTCTATAACATCATCTGATAGGTTCATACCAGATTCAGCAAGGGTAGCTACTACCATTTGCTTCACCTTTACAGAAGAAGCCAAACAAAATCAGGCTTGCCCAAAAGAGGAGCAAAAATGTAGAGAATCACATCTAAGAAAACAATTTACCTCTTGCCTTTCAATAAATCCCTGCTGCTTGAGATCATACAGTTGAAAGGAAACTGAAACATGATATTATGTGAGTTTAGTTGTTTTTTTGAAAGGATGGTCCATTAAGTAAATTTAAGAATCAAATTCAAATTGTATATCCTAAGCTGAAGCACAGCAAATCCATCTTAAAAGGATGGTTATATGAAACAACAATTTCTAATAACATACATTCAATCTTATCATCAATAGGGGCATTTGGATGGAAAACGGATAGAGCACGAGCAAACTCTTCAAAACCTAGTATCCCATTGTGCTTTGTGTCAAACAAATCAAATACCTAATAGAATACATCGAGAGAAGTATATATGAGATGCTAACAGTATGAACATAAATATACAAGGAACAAATATCATGCTGAGGTAGTATTTAAACTAGTGTAGAAATTATGTTTTGGAAACCTTAAGGTAACAGTGAATTTTCTCAAAAACAATTAAAATCTTATGGGAACAAGACAGACAGCTAAAGAAGGAATTATCACAATTTAAATGGTTACAAGAAAAGCTTCTAGATACATCACTCAATATAAATTTTCACTTTTGAAGTTAGCTACAATAACCAACATAGTTACAAAAACATTGTGATTTTTTTTTTCATTTTAATTCATTAATATGCTAACATGTTATCATAAAATCAACTTGCAGGTGCCATAAGACACATTTTATGCTTTTTTAAGTTTTGTAGGTAAGTTAATTAGGTTAAAATCATAATATACTTTATCAAGTATACAGCATATGAATACATCAATCAAGAATTTAACACCTTCCTGAAAAGCCCTGAAATAACCACCTGCATCAATCTCAATCCAAGACCAAAATAGAAAATCAAAGGTCCAACAACCAAAATATATTCAGTTTGGATAATTCACAAACTGAACTAAGATAGCAGTCCGACATTCTCCAACCTTTTGGGCCCAAAAAGGAAAAAAAAAAAACGAGAGAAAAAGAGGGGGGCGGAGGGGGGGGTGGGGACCAGAACGTGTAAAAATGACGTGAGA
>JASKGM010000011.1:7107751-7117771 GCA_034509205.1 Ceratonia siliqua | reverse complement strand
ATTTACTCTTCAAATTGTGGATTATATTCATTATTGATTCTCGTTCCCTATATTCTCTTTTATTATATTTTAATTTTATTTTTCTTGTAAACTCAATTTTTTTCTAATAAATCAAATATGATAAAAATGCCTTACTTATAAAAAGGATTTTAAATTGACTATAAATTGATTTTTATAGCATTTTTCAAACGAAAAGTACTATTTATTTGTAAAAATTGTCAAATGCATCGAATTAAATTTTTTTCCCTCAAATTTGGGCAAAATTTTATTTAGATGCAAATAAACATGGGTCAAACCAAGGCTTTACCCACCTTTTAATGATGGACCCAAATTGAAGTGGGCTTAGGCTTGGATTTAGGTCCCACACCTAAAACTCTATTAGCCTTTAGCCCAAGTCTGGCTCACATAACAGGTATACATGAGAGTGCCTCTATCTTCTCTCTCATATTGAATATTGAATTTGACACTGAGACTTGAAAAGTAGCATTGCCAAATTATCTGTATTCCATTTTTTCTCGAGTTGTAACTTCTAGACGTTATAAGCAGGTAATGGACTTTGCATCCCTCCCACACTTCTGTAGAAAAGGGAGTTCCAAGTCATCCCGGCATTATGCAGCAGAAGTAACTACTGAGAATTGTTTCTCCCTCGACCACTCATTCCATCAACAACTCTATAATTTCATCAAGCAGCAAGCTAACATTGTGGAGTCCATATCACCAATCAGACAGGGATCTTTCTATGTAGACTTACCAGACCCAGACCCAGATGATGCCAGAATTGCCAAGACCATAGAAACAGAGTTCCACAAGCTGGAAAACCAGAATGGCCTTACCAACTTACTGAATGGTGTTGTAGTTAACCGGCATTGAAACCCAGAGAATATTGAGTACTCTTTTCTGACCTCTTTCACTCCTCAGCCACTTCTGTTTGTTGAGCAGTTCATCATCTGTTTAGGATAAGCAAAGAAATTTTATTCCTATACCTCTTTTTTTACACCACTTTCATACATCCTCACACATATTATTTTATTATTATTTATCAAATACATTTACTATTATTTTATAATATATTAATGGTTAAAAAAAAAAGTGTGGAAGAGATGTGGGAATAACTTCGCTCTAAGAACTATACAAGTGATAATGGAATACATGCATCAACAGTTGATGCAGGTTATACAGTGGGTGATGAGAGCATATGTTGATGTTACTTGTTCAATGTAGGAAGAATGGCATCAAGTTACAAATGTGGTCTTTTTTACTTTCTCTGATTTGATGACCTTAATTGTCATACCTTTTGACTCATTAATGTTCCAATATATGAATATGGTATTGGACACTAAACAATAATTTGTTTAAATATTTATTTACTTATCTAAATATTTTCTTGTTATCAATGACACTTTATTTAATAATCCTAAAAATATCATTCAAGTTAAAGGGAAAGATTAAAATCTCAGTCAAATAATTTACTTAATAATCCTAAAAATAAATCAAGTTGAATATACATAATATAAATATGTTAAAAGAAATTTATTAGAATTTATTTTTGATATATTTATGTGTATATTTATAATTATATTAACTTACATATTTTTTATAAATCAAATTTATCTAAAAAAAATTTGAGAACAAGTTATCAAGTCAAGAAGCAGAATACAGATTTTTTGATGTTAGAGATTCCCTGTTATTAATAGGAAAAATTATTATTTAGGAATCATTGGAACACTACATTCTTATTTGGTGTTCTATGAGCATAAATTTTTTAAATAATATCATTTACTGTTTACAGTTTTTTTTTCTACCTTTTATAAATATAGGTATTATGTTATAAAATATTTATTATATTATGGTTATAACAATAACTATTTTTTATAATTAAATAATCATTTTTATAACATAATAATCATGTTTTATAATTGAATAATTTTTATATAAGATAAAAAAGAAAAAAAAAAGTGAGTGCACAATTTATGGTACTATTTGAGAACTTCTTATTCATAGGACCCCCAAGTAAAAATTTGAGACACCAAGTAATAATTTTTCCTTATTAGTATTATAAAGGCTTGATTATATTTTTTGTCTTTTAATTTATCAAAATTATAGTTTTGGTTCCTTTATATTCATCTTAAATAATATAATTACTTAGTTTCATTAAAATTATAATTTTGGTCCCTCAAGATAAAATTAGAAAGAGAAACCAAAACTGTAATTTTGTTATAATTTTGATAAAATTAAGATAATTATATTATTCATAATAAAATTAAAAATTATAATTATAACTTAAAAAATTAAAAAGATTAAAAATACAATTAAGCTTTTATAAAATTCAAGGAGAGCCTAGAATAATAAGAAAGGACCCCGATTTTAAGACTAGAGCACCATGAGCCTATTTGACTATGTCAAGAAAATTTTGTTTTTCTTAATTATTTTTACAAATTATTTTTTTTAAAAGCGTCGGAATAGAAAAAAATGATTTAACATTTAATTAAATATTTTAATAAATGTTTTTAATATATTATTAATGTTTATAATAATTTTTATTTGAACAAAAATATATTTTACATATTAATTTTTGCTTCTAATTTTATTTACAAAAATTTAATTGTTCACTTTTCTTTCACATATTTAAAATTGAGTTTTTTTATTGACGATATACGAACAAAATAATAAGAAACAAAAACAACTTTTTGATATACCAAATCATGGCAAAAAATGAAAATATTTCTAACATTCTTGTATTATTAAAAAATTAAATATTACTTCTATTAACATATTGACATAAATAATTATTTCTTAAATTTTAACAATTAATTCAATTAAGATTTCAAAATTAAAGACATGGCAAAATTTAAATGACATTAATACCTATGTTTTTGTACTACGAGTGCTGAAAATGTACTCGCCAAACAGATACTTTGTAACATTAGTAGAACCAGTGGAGTAAAAGAATTAATGCCAGGATCCTTACAAAGTATTGATTTTAGGAACTATGTTCCCAACATGCAAAATTCTAGTATGAACCTAACAAGTTCCAGGAACACCAAAGCTGTAAGCTTTATATTAAAATGATAGATGTTACAAATCAATCCACCTAAATAAACAATATTAATGTTTAATTTGAGCCCTCTGAAGCTAAGATTTCATGTATGTACAGAGGAAGCTTACTGGCCAATATTCTGTAAGCAGCCAAGCACACACATCCGAATTAATGATTGAATTCTCACTCATTCCCCTTCAATCTGGTAAGGATTGATGCACAGAGGAACTGCACTAGCATCAGGCAACATGAAACTAATATACAGATATAATAATGCTAAAGTTATCTGACCCACTGCTAAATTATACTGAAAAACAATTGTCGATTCCTCTTATCTCAACTGTTTGTAGCAGTTATAGGCAATGACAACTGACACTGCAGCACAGACAACAGCAAGAGCAGCATAAGTATCTTCTTGCTCCCAGCTGTCAAGCCATGTTGGCATGGAACAAAACTTGCGAGAAGCTCCTTTGCCGCTATTTATCCGAGAAACCAGTGTTTTGCCGCTCTTATTATCGGCTGAAAGTTTTGCTTCTGTCTCAATGGTATCAGACACATGATTCTGACAGCAGGAAGAGTTTTCATTTCCTTGGCAGCAGCTCACAAAGTTGTCTTGAGATCTACATGGAGTAGCGCTTATCTCATGATTCTTCATTTGCATCAAAACTTCCATGCTTTCTTCTACATTTCTTAAGCCCTTCTGTTGAAGCCTTCGTTCTTGGTTTCTCTTCTGTTCATCTTCTGGTAAACCCATCTGACCCCTGATGCAATAATCAAGAAGTTTCATCAAATACAAGTCAGAATCTTTCTAGGGACTTATAATTGGATCATTTTCACAAGTCAGCTGCCTACTACATACTATTATCTTTTACCATGTATCGGAATTCTAGCAGGTCAAATATCAGATTTCGGAAGAGGGGGAACGTATCATCTAAAAGACTAAAGTGTGTTAAAATTAACTTAGAAGCCTCTAATTTGTCAGTAGGTTCTTCTGTTGACCTTCCATTTCTTTTCTGAAAATCTAGAGATTTTGACTTGCAAATGACAACAAACATTAGGATTATAGCTACCATTTCAGCTTAGTACTCAGGAGTACCACCTTTCAGTATTTTACAATATATTTACCTCCACAGTGAGTCTGAAATATCCCCTTTTATAATATGCTTTTGAAGCAATACAGGCACATCATCTGGGGTAACATACCCATACCTACAAATTTAAGTTGAAAAGAATACTAATCAATTCAATATTCAAGATAATAGACTATGTTACAATGGTATTTCCAGATTTTAAAGAAGAAAACGGAAAATTCAGTCACCAAAACGAAGTCAGTAACCAGGCAGGTATCCTCCTCCTTACCAGTGCCCAGTGACTTCTCCATTGATGTTTGATCCAAACATAATGACATTTCCTGCATACTTATGCCCCCCAATGTGCGAGCATGGGCTAACAAACACTTTAGCTTGAAGACCATGTAACTCTATCTCTTCCCTGAATCTGCTTACCAAGACAGGTCCACAAACCCCGCATCTACGATCACGGGATCCATGTGAACACACAAAAACATATGAAGCTTTTAAGGGTTCAGGAGTTCCAGGAAGCCATTCTCCATCCTTCACAAGCACTTCTTCAACAAATGTTTCAACATCAAAATGTGTCAATCTCCTGAAATTTCACTAAAATAGTTGTTGGTGATGAATTATTATGGTAAAACAATGTGAAACCTTTTTAGGGAATCAGAAGTTGCAAAACTGAACTTGTATGAACCTGTATCTGATCATGTCTGGAAAGATTAAAACATCTCCATTTGATGTTTCGGTTCCATCATGCCCCTCGCATATTGTTAGGCGGGTCTAGTAAAGAAATAAGTCAAAGATAATCAGGCAGGACACTACAAGTAAAATAAAAAATAAATAAAACAGCAAACAACATTTTCGCAGGATATTCAAAAATCAAGCAGTTGATAATCCAACTGACAAAATGTCATACCACTGGAAGCAGATCCAGAGCATTTCTTTTGTGTCATTTTTTATTATTTTTGGTCACGATTAAAATGCACGCAAAGTACATGTACTTTGCTAAACAAATTATAACCGTCCAAAAATAAATGAATGGTAATGATGGAAAAGATCCAAACCTTTTCCTTAAAAAAAGGTCCGGATCCGGGTCCCATACCACCCAATGTCAAGCTATTCATTAATTTCCCAAAACAATTAAAATTCCAGGCAAAACTGTTATTCTTTTTACTTCATTCGATGTAAAAGTGAAATCTAAATAATTCCTCATACTCTGATCATATCTTTCATGGCATATCATTCATTTTATTTACACACAAAACCATAGACTAGCAGAAAAAGATTTGAAAGCGTCGTTTGAACCCTTGGCTAAAAACATTTTTCAAGTGATCAACTGAAAACAGTAACAGCAAAGTGTAGATAAATTTCTCCTTTGCAATTATTTGAAAATTTATCGGTGGGCTGTTCGTACAGCATCATATCATAGACTTGCATAACAGAATAGAAATCCTACATTACACAGATTCTTAGCGGCTTCACCTAAAAATTCAGATTTTAGAATAATGCTGCAACTGAGATTTAATCCATCTTAGAGCTATAATTATCCAGAACCAAATTAACTAACAATACAATGGTACTTGTAAATTGAAACAGACGTAGAAGAAAATAGTTATGCAACTCTTGGACTACTGAAAAACATCTTGCCCTTGTGTGTTACTGTTCATCATTGCTTATCTTTGGGAGAGTGGATTAAACCAAGTGTGATGCCTGAATTACATGATTTTAGTTACAATAAGATTGACTTGACAAATAGAATCAGCTACAAAGCAAGAAAGATAGTAGTGGTAAAAACTAATGTTTTGGTTTAGAACAACACAAGGACCTCAAAATCATATCAGTGTTAGTTTACTAATATTTTTAGGCAAATAAAATTTCCTTCCCTTCATACATTCTCAAATCAGCCGTAAATCAAAGCCAAATCCTTTGTGGCGAATTTGCAATACCCAAAACCAAACAAGATATTACTCCAAGAAAATCAATTTTTTTAACGATCATCCCTGGAACTTGACAGAATTTTTACTGGGATTTAGTAGGACATTTTGAATAACCAAATCTCCAATCTTGTAAAAGTGACAGATACATTGATCGCAAGAAAACACTCTGAACCAGTACAAAACGAAACCCACAATCCACTATAAAACAAACCCAAAGTATGAATAAATAAATAAATAAAGAAAACCGAAGCCTTTTGATTTCCGTGAAATCAACAACAATCCTCTAAACATTTCAAATTTTGAATCAAATACATGAAAATGTGGCATTACCTCCTTCTTCATATCACTCTTCCTGGCCATGACGGCGGCATAGAGCAGCCTGGGCAAGCGATCAAACTCGGCAGCCTCGATGCGCGGAGGCCATACCCGGGGGTTCTTGTAACAAAGGAAGACATGGCGTTGATAGAACGCGACGGTCCCAACAAGTGGACTCTGCCGGAAATCGGGTCGCGAAAAGCCGAACTCTGCGTCGGTGTTGGTGCTCCCGGCATCACCAGCGCCGAGAATACCATCGTACTGGAAACTCCCGGAGGCGCTTCCAATGAGGGAAGTGGGGTCGGTGAGGTAGCTGTCGAGCTGGTCAGATACAATGATTGGCGAAGACGACGACGATGGGTTGTTGAATGAGAGGGCGTCTTCTTTGTCTCTGTTATTGCTGCCCATCACCATCACCACCACCACGTTGAGATAAAGAAGACAATGACTCTCTTTCCTCTGTCTCTGTCTCTCTCTCTCTCTCTCGCTCTCTCAGTAGTGAGTGGCAGCGACAGCGAAGAAGAGAGTGTGTGCTTTTTCTTTTGGGTTGGAGGAAGAGGGAGGCAGTGTTCCTGTGGTATGGGAAGTAGAAGGTGCTAGTGGGATCGGATCAGCCGCTGGGTGATATCACGACACGTGGCATTCGCACGTTGCTCTCCTTTTTTAAACAAATTCCTCCTTCCCGCTTTTCAACATCGGAAACGTTATCAAATGTCTCTCTCGTGACTTTATGGAGGCATTTGAAATGTAATATCATTTAATAGGAATTTTTTTTAATTTTTTAATTAAATTCTTATTATAATCTTTCTTTTAATCTATTAATTATAATTAATTATAATTTAATTAAATTATTACGTATATTTTAATTAAGTGATAAAATTAATAATTTTAATTAATATAAATTAATTATATAATTAAAAAAATTATTAAAAATTAAAAATAATAAATTAATTATATAAAATAACATAAATATCTTAAAAATAAATAATAAAAGAATTTTTATTTTTACTCTTAAAATGAAAATTAACTAAAAATTTTATCCTTCTTTTTTTAAGAGATTTATGTCATCTTATATAATAAAATTATTATTTATAATTTTTATTAAAGTTTTTTAGTTATATAACTAACAAATGTTAAATAAAATCTTTAAATTTAATATTTAATTAATATTAAAAATAATTTAATTAAATTATAAAAATTTAAATTGTAATATATTATAATTAATATATTAAAAAAATATTACAATAATAATTAAAGATTATAATAAAAAAATACAAAATCCCCTATTTAATATTTTGTCTAGTTTATAGAGTTTCTTTAGTTAGATACAATATTAATATATTTAGTTTTAAATTTATTATTCTTTATAAAAAAAGCATTTTTTTCCATATTTTATTATATATTTTGTGGGGAAATATACAAAATCCTTCGTTAACTTAAACCTTTTTTTATAAATTGTGATTAGAAATTTTCAAAAAATTTAATACTAAACTATTAAATTTTGATAAACTTTATAATCAGTTTTTTAAAAACTTTATTAAATACACAAATGAATGTGGGAGGAATTATTATAACAAAAGAATAACAAAATTATGTGTTGCAGAAAAAATAATAATAGATTAATACTTAAGGAATAGTCTAAATTCAGAATTTTCAATATTTAAATACTTTAAAGAAAATAATTTGTTATGAGATGTATCAAAATTTAAAGATTTAATATCTGGATTTAAAGTTTGTGCTTCACGCATTTTCTCTAAATTAACTCAAGTAATGCTAGATTCACAAAATTAACTCTCATGAATTCATTACAAACTGCTCATACATATTTAATCAAAATGAGTGCATAGGAAAATTTAATGAGATAAATAATTTAGGAAAGAATTATGAGTTAAATTAGTATAAAATAATTTTATGGATTAATTTCAATTTATTACCTTAGGGTTACCATAAGGTACTTTTTCATTTTGTTATCATATAGTTTAAAATTCGCTAATCTTTTATATAGTTTAAAACTCGCTAATCTATTATATTTGTGTTTTTCTTAATTAATACTTTATTAACAAGTGATTTTCTTTTGTTCATTTTTTAACAAAAATTTTCAAATTTTAGCCAATTATCTCAAATTGAAACAAAATTATTATATTTTATACTTATATGAAAAACACTTCTTATTAATTGTTGTATTTAATGTTTATTTTGTGAATTCTAATTATATTCAGCTAATTCTTCTAAATTTAACCTAAACCAACTAAAAAATCTACAATTTTTAATCAATTCCTTCAAATTAAAATAAAAGTTTTACATTTTATACTTTATGAAATAAGTGCCTCTTCTTAATTGTTATATTTGTTGTTTATTTTTTTTAAATTTTCATTGTATTTAAACAATTCCCCAAATTCAACTCAAACTAACTCAAAAATTCCTACTTTTAATTAACAAACACCTTTGAAAATGACAATTTTGGAGGAAAATAGAAACTAATTAAGCATTTGGTGTCATTGAAATAAAAAATAATAATGTATTAAATTAGTTTAATCTTACCAGTTTTAATGGAGTTAAAGTGCATGTTTTAATTAACTTTTTTCTCGCTATCTCTATTTATTATGTTTGAAAATCTTTAAATGATTTATTAAAAAAATGTTTGGTAAGAAATTAATTCAAAATAACTAAGTATGGCTTGAAATTAACCAATTCACAATATTGATATAAATTCATAAAATTAATTTTAATTTAATGATTTTGGACCTTCTTTTTGATTGAAGCTTTCTTGTCTAAGCAGTATCTAGTATCTGTTTGGGCACACCAATTAGTCTGTGCTACACATAATTCAGGAAATTCATTATGTAATAGCTAAGATTTTTTTTGTTCTTAATTTTACTTTTTATTTTGTTCCTAAATAATAGGAACTGTTTACCAAGAAAAACTCTTTTTGATTAACAAATCCAAAGGAGTTCATTTATTTAATTGATAGTTTAATATTCTTTAAATAATATTAAAATATTAAAAAAGAAGAAGAATGTAAACATTAATGATTAAGACGACTAAATGTCTAAATCCACTAAGATAGGTTGAAATGAACGTCTAAAAGATAAAGTATAGCTTAATTAACATGGTAAATTATTTAATTTATATATATTTTTTAATTTTTATCTAGTAGTGATTTTCTATTGAATTAAAGGCTTAATTGTATTTTTGATTCTTCTAATTTGTTAAAATTATAGTTTTCGTCCCTCTAATTTTGGAATTTGGATTCAATCCTTTTCTGGATTGGTTCTTTTCTGTCATTTTCTTATTATATTGAGTTAAATTTTTTGATATATATAGTTAAAATTTACATTGTGTTAATATATGTTTATTAAACTTGTATAAGATGTAAATCAAAAAGAAAAAACATGAAAAAATAACCCACATATAGAATGACACATTTTTAGCTCATGCATGATGAGTTGGATTTGGATTATCATTATTTCATGCTTTTTGTTTTTAATTTACATCTTGTGTAAGTCTAATGGATATATATTAATATAATGTAAAATTTAATTATATATACTAAAAAATTTAACTCAATATAACAAGAAAATGACAGGTCCAGAAAAAGACAAGATCATGATCTCTAATTTCATTATGAATAATACGGTCTTTTAATTTTTACAGTAAA